>SNQJ01S0039400.1:116902-128865 GCA_010110895.2 Picea sitchensis
ATTCCCCACATGCATGTTCCACCCCAGGAGAATACACCTTCTCTGTCACCTGGACAGTCCTTTGGCTGCTAATCTCCCTTGCCTTGGGTTACAGGAACATGCCGCACTAGAAGTCTCCGGGCTTTGTGGCAGCTACAGGGTTCTTTCCATGAGTCCTCTCCTTCCTCCACGCACTCTCTCACCTGGAGAGAGTCAATCACATGCCAACAACCTATTCTACCAACCTCAATCACCTCTCTCACCTAGAGAGAGCATTGTACCACTGGCCAACAAGACCCCACGCAGTTCAGCACTGCATGGTCACAACAACCCATGGGGAAAACAGACACAGGCTTTCCAGCAGGTTCAACAATGGCAGGTCACTTCTTATTTCCCAATATACCAACACAGGATAGAATCATGCTCTGGTTGTCGGGGATGCGTGACAAAAAATTCACACAGGGGTCAACGCAGGTTCGAACTGTTCAGATAGGGGATGTACCGACTATCCCAGAACAAACACAGATACATGCCTTTTCGGTTTAGAAGATGCATGAGGGTTTCTCTGCAGGAGTTGGAACCGTTCACCTTCTGGTAGTCCGAGGGTCGAATGGAGGAGGAGAAACCTTTCTCACGGCTCACCCTGGCCATTTATTCGCATGCGTCAGGGTTGACACGTGTCACCCATGGAACTGCATGCGTTCCACCAGTACGCATCACCCTTGTACATCCTCCCTTGCCAAAACTTAGGATAAAACACAAAATTCACTTGTATTTTTGGAATAATATTAAAATATTATTCCCAAGCTTAAGCCCCCTAGGCTGAGCCCCTAGGCTCAACACTTATCCCCTTTCCCACCTTCTAGCCCCTAATTCCTTGCCCACTCTGTGGATGCTTAGTCCCCCTTCACTCATTCATCGTGCTCGGTCTGCACCTGGCGGTGTTTATATTTTATTAAATGTTCTGCATACATACAAGTACAACAGTAGGCTCCTGGCCTTCAACACTTAGGCTCCTTGTCCTAACAAACACATAAGTCTCCATCTTATAAGAACTTGGCTCACCAGCCTATAAAACATAATCACAATTCCTTTCAGAACTTGGTTTACAACGTGGCTCGACCTTGGGGACACTACATATAGGGCCTCCAATTTTTAATATTTCATCTTGGTAGCCTTCGATGACCTTAGCTTTCCCTTTTGCAAGTTTATTAACCCCAAAATTTATGTCTTCTATAGAAAACACTTTTCTCTTTTAGAAACGTTTGTAATGTCGTTCACAAAAATAGAGGATTTGTAAATATTTTTAAGGTAGGTGCTCCAGTCCTTCAGGAGGATCATATCATTTTATTAATTTTTACCAATCTAAATTTTCCTCCAGAAACTCTTAGGATCTAGCTTAGATAGGTGTAAAATCTTATCTTTATTTATATTCATGTACTTCCTTCATTTCCTTTTAATTGGGATCTTGTATCTATTTATCTTATCAGAATTTAAGGACTCACTAGAGGCATCCCTAATGGATTTTCTATAAATTTTACACCCCTTATCATACCAAGGGTTGGTTGTTCTATTATTCCTTTTACATAACACCTTAACGAAGAATTTTTTAATATCAATCGAGAGGGTTGATGTAAAATTATGATAGGGTTATTTAATATTATTCTTATAAGATAAGATATTTAATTCACTATTTAAGTTCTTCAAGAAAAGACAAACTTATAAAAAAACATTGTGATATGGTATCCGGTTGATCGAGTGAGGAGAGGATGAAGGTTAGGCGTATTCCTCTGTGGCTAGGGTTTGACCTAGTCTCCATCCATGTCTAGGTTACCTCTTTTGTTCACATTGCAGTCATTTGGATGAGTGTTGATGGTGATGTTATCTTTGGAACTTGTTGGAAGCCAATGTTGTTGAGTGTATTTGTTTGTAGAGGGATGCTCATGATTTTTTGGAGTTGGTTAAAGCTTCTCTTCAGCCTTTTCTCCATGCAAAAGCCTTCCCTTCCCACTGGAAAGAGTAGGTTTTCCAAAAGGGTTCATTCCATCCCAAGTCTGGACTTGGGGAACTATGGGGAAAAACAAAATTCTATCATTCTAATGGAGTGAGGTTGAGTCGGTAAGTTTTTAGGCCTTTGGTCGAATCCTAGAATTTTACTAGAATGGATTTCCAAGAATTGGACTAAGTGAGCCCCTTCATATTTTTATTGTGGGAAAGTTTTTCCAAGGGAATGTTTCTTTTCCACTAGACTCTCAAATTTAACCTATATATGGAGATATCTAAATATCTAGTGTGGATTAGACTTCCATGCCTCCCCCATATTTTTTTGGGGAAATAAATTTTTAAATCCATTGGAAATAAACTAGGTTGTTATATAACACATTCTGGGCCAAAGGAAAATATTGTCACATTATCCACAATATGTGTGGACATGGATTTTGAAAAGAGACTTCCATAGGTGACTCGGTACAACCTTGAGGCTTGGAGTCATCTCCAAGCCCTTGATTATGAACATGTACCTTTCAAATGTAACTTTTTCCATGATTGTGGGAAATTTCTCAAAATCCCCCCTAAAGACTAAGAAAATCATCCATTGTAGAATAATGTTGAACAAGGTTTCAATTTTTTTTTTAAGAAAGAATAAGAAACAACAACCTAGGGGGACTCGTCCTGATCATAGGTCTCTAGGACTCCCATATAATCCCTCCAAAAACATATATGAAGTTTTGGAATATGAAGATGAATAAAAAAATGAATTATTTGAGGATGAGGATGATTCTCAAAATAACTATCCATAGAGAAAATATGAACCACTTACAAAGAAAAAAATAAATATGAAAACTCAATTAAAGGAAAAGAGAACTCACTTGGGGATTGTGAAACTACGCATGGGATGGATCATGTTCCAAAATATATGGATGGGATCCCAATTTGGGTTTCGATAACTCCTAGCAAAAAATTTTCATCTTCAGTTGGTGAGGATATCGGTGAAAAAGGGGAGGGAGAAGAGTCCTCTAAATCTCCCTCTTTTGTAGAAATATTAAAGAAGAATCCACGACCTTCTCCCCATTTAACAAGGGGAAGGAAATCAAATAAAACATGAATAGAGAAGAAACAGGGTTAAGAGTCTTAGGGGATTCTCGGTGAACCTTGGGGGACCTCACGAGGTGGATTCTCTAGAACAATTAACTATTCCTTTCTTATACATTATCTTATTTAAACAATTTGTAAGAATTTACTCTTCCAATCAGGAAGAAGCACATTTTAATTCTAGGGAATTCTAGAGTTTTGTTTATAAAATCCTGGAATTTTTGGTTCATTCTTTCCAATGTTTAGCTAGCAAGATGATGAACCTAAAGAATTTAATTTTGCATTTTCTTCGACACAACCTATTTTTTCTTTAATATAGAAAATCTCCTAGTTTTGGTTTAAAAAAAAAGAAGAAAATATCAACTATTGTTTTTCAAAACGCAAGTTCATTTGGTTACAAGTGTTTTATTCAATGGAGTTTTTGTGCATGAAACTTTTAAGAGTTAGGGCCAAAGGTCTATGATTAGACTTAGGTTGATGGTCATTTAGAATGTTAAAATTTACTATTGGTTGTATATGGGGATATCAAATATCACATAATCCATGACAATACTACCTTGCCCATGGATACAATTCATCCTGTTAGAATTTGGCCTCTTTATTAGACCATTGCAAATAATTAGATCTTGATTACTAAAAGCTTGATTATATTGGTACTAAATAAATTCTTGTTTAGGTATTCAAAGATTCTTTTGTGCCTGTTAGTGAGAATGGTGTCCTCATCAGGCCAGAGAGGATTAGGGTTGGAATCATTGGTTAGAAGAATAGATTTATTAGTACACTTTCTTTCATCCCATAACAAGATTTCCACCTTCCATATATTATTTTCTCAATGTTAGGGATAATCATAATGGTATTATAATTAGAGGGATTTATTTTATGCCCACTTTTAAATATATGAACAATGAGGCTTTGAGTCTAGGATTAAGGGAATCCATGCTTGACTTCTAAATTGAAATGCGTATGTATGTACTTAGGCACTCCGATTTTTAAGATTTCATCTTGGTATCCTTCGATGTACTTAGCTTCCCCTTTTACAAGTTTATTAACCCCAAAATTTATGTCTTATATAGAAAACACTTTGTCCTTTTTAGAAATGTTTGGAACATCGTTCACAAAAATAGGGGATTCATAAATCCTTTTAAGGTAGGTGTTCCGGTCCTTTAGGGGGATCATATCACTTTATTAATTTTTACCAGTCTAAATTTCCTTCCAGAATATTTTAGGATCTAGCTTAGATAGGTGTAAAAGCTTATCTTTCCTTCTATTAATGTAGTTATTTCATTTCTGTTTAATTAGGGCCCTGTATCTATTTATCTTATTGGATTTTAAGGACTCACTAGAGCCATCCCTAATGCATTTTATAGAAATTTTACACTCATTATCATACCAAGGGTTGGTTGTTCTATTATTCCTATTACATAACACCTTAATAGAGAATTGTTTAATATCAGTAGAGAGGGTTGATGTAAAATTATGAAAAGGTTCTTCAATATTCTTCTTATAATATAAGAGATTTAATTCACTATTTAAGTGCTTCAAGAATATATCAACTTATAAAACAAACTATGCTATGGTATTTGGTTGATTGAATGAAGAGAGAATGAAGGTCAAACATATTCCTCTATGGATAGGATTGTCCCTAGTGGCCATCCTTATCCATGTTAGTTGTTATTTTCACATTGCATTCATTTGGAGGAGACTCGATGGTGATCATAACTTTGTATCTTGCTGGAAGACAATGTTGTTGAGTGTCTTTTTTTATAGTGGGATGATCATGTTTTTTTGGAGCTAGTTGAAGCTTCTCTTCAGACTTTTCTCCATGGGCAGGCCCTCCCTTCCCACTGGCGAGAGAAGGTTTTCCAAAATGGTTGATTCCATCCCCATTATGGACTTGGGGCACTATGTAGAAAAACAAAACTCTATCATTCTAATGGAGTGAGGTTGATTCACTAAGTTTCTAGACCTTTGGCCCACTTTTAGAATTGTACTGGAATGGATTTTCAAGAATTGGACTAAGTGAGACCCTTCATATTTTTATTGTGGGAAAGGTTTTCCAAGGGAATGTTTCTTTCCCACTAGACTCTYGAATTTAACCTATATGTGGAGATATATAAAGGTCCTATATGAATTAGACTTCCACGCCTCCCCCATATTTTTTGGGACAAAGAAATTTCCAAAGCCATTGGAAATAAACTAGGTTGTTATATAACTMATTATGAGCCTAAGAGAAAAACTAGGTTGTTATATAACTCATTATGAGCCTAAGMAAAATATTTTCACATGAAAARAAATGTGTGTGGACATGGATTTATCATAGGGACTACCATAGGTGATTCAAGACAACTTTTAGGGTTGGAGTCATCTCGAGGCCCTTTATTATGAACATGTTCCATTCAAATGCAATTTTTTCCATGATTATGGGAAATTTTCGAAAAGCTTCCCTAAATCCTAAGAAACTCATCCATTGTAGAATAATGTTGAACAAGGTCTCAAATAGTTTTTAAGAAAGAATAAGAAATAACAACCTAGGGGGACTCAACCTGATCATAGGTCTTTGGGACACCCATCTAATCCCTCCAAAAACAAATATGAATTTTTGGAATCTCAAGATGAAGAAAAAGAGGACTTATTTGAGGATGAGGATGATTCTCAGAAGAACTATCCATAGAGAAAATATGAGCCACCTACAAAAGAAAAAAGTAAATATGAAAATTCAACTAAAGGAAAAGAGATCTCACTTGGGGATTGTGCAACTACACATGGGAGGGATCATGTTCCAAAATATATGGATGGAATCCCAATTTGGGTTTCGAAATCTCCCCATGAAAATGATTTGTCTTCATCTGGTGATGATATCGGTGAAAAAGGGGAGGGATAAGAGTTCTCTAAATCTCCCTCCTTCGCATAAATATTAAATAAGAATCTATGACCTTCTCCCCCTTAACGAGGGGAAGGAAATCAAATCGAAAATGCATAGAGAAAGAAACAGGGCTAAGAGTCTTAGGGGATTCTCAGTAAATATTGGGGGACCTCACGAGGTGGATTCTACACAACAATTAATTATGATTTTATTCTACGTTATAATTTTTAAACAATTTGTAAGAATTTACTCTTGTAACCAGGAAGAAGTACATTTTAATTCTAGGGAAGTCTAGAGTTTTGTTTATAAAATCTAACCTAGATTTTTTGGTCCTCTCTTACCAATGTTCAGCTAGAAAGTTGATGAACCTAAAGAATGCAATGCGTTGTTTCCTTCGACACAACCTATTTTTTCTTTAATATACAAAATCTCCTAGTTTTTTTTGTTTTTTTTAAAGAAAATATCAAGCTTTTTTTTTTTAAAAGCAAGTGCATTTGGTTACAAGAGTTTTATGTAATGGAGATTTTGTGCATGAAAAATTTAAGAATTAGGTCCTAAGGTCTATGATTAGACTTAGGCTCATGGTCATTTAGAAGGTTAAAATTTACTATTTGGTTGTAGATGGGGATATCAGATATCACATAATCTATGRCACTACTACCTAGCCCATGGATATAAGTGATCCAGATAGAATTTGGCCACTTTATTATACCATTGCAAATTATTATATCTTGATGACTACAAGCTTGATTATCTCGGTACCATATAAATTATTAGTTAGGTATTCATAGATTCTTTTGTACGTGTTAGTGAGAATGGTGTCCTCATCTAGCCAAAGAGGATTAGGGTTGGAATCATTGGTTAGAAGAATAACTTTATTAGTACACTTTATTTAATCCCATAACAAGATTTCCACCCTCTATATATTCTTTTCTCAATGTTATAGTTCCAATTGAGCTTGTTATTAATGTCAATTCCAATATATTTGTATGAAGGAAGTTCATCCATGCTATTGTTGTCATATATGAAAGTATCGTAAGTGATCTTTTGGAATTTTTAATTATCATAAATTTTGTTCTGTTTGTGTTTAAAGCCATACCCATACTAGAGAATAAGTCCTTGAGTATTCTTATTTTCTTATTGAGGTCATAGGGATTCCTCACCATAAGAAAAGTATCATCAACACAAACAAGAAGGATGATGAATATATCAGTGAGAGACGAGCTAGTACAACCAACATCTTCCAAGAAATATTTTAACTTTTAAATGCATATTCCAAAGAGGGTAGGGAAGAAGGGACAACCTTGCTTGACTCCTATATTATAGTTAGTTTCTCCTGACCATCCATCAATGTTCCTAAACTTGGAAACAAAATTATCATATAACCTTATTGTAGTAGCTCTCTCATCTCAAAAGGAAATTTGAGCTCTTCTAACCTATTTCAAAGGTTAGTCCTCAACACTGTGTCAAAATATTTTCTAAAATCAATGAAACAAGAAAGGACATTTGTTTTATTATTACAACACTCCTTTGCAACGATTACAAGCACAAGAAGATTGTCCACATCTGAGTGATATCCTCTAAATCTGTATTTTCCTTTAGCTCTTTTTCCGTGGCATTCAAGCCATATGTTTATCTCATTTTTCAAAACAATTTTGTATAGCTTGGATAAGATAGGTATATTAATAATGGTCTTATAATTAGAGAAGTTTATTTTATTCCCACTTTTAAAGATAGGAACAATGAGGCTTTTAGTCTAGGAATAAGGGAATCCATGCTTGACTGCTAAATTGAAGAGCTTATGTAAGTGAGGGGTAAGGATAGGCCCTCCAATTTTTAAGATTTCATCTTGGTAGCCTTTGATGTCCTTAGGTTTCCCTTTTGCAAGTTTATTAACCCAAACATTTATGTCTTCTATAGAAAACACTTTGTCCTTTTTAGAAATGTTTTGAATGTCATTCAAAAAAATAGGGGATTCGTAAATAATTTTAAGGTAGGTGTTACATTCGTTCAGGGGGATCATATCCTTTTATTAATTTTTACCAATCTAAATTTTCCTCCAGAATCTCTTAGGATCTAGCTTAGATATGTGCCAAATCTTATCCTTCTTTCTATTAATGTAGTTCCTTCATTTCCTTTTAATTGGGGCCTTGTATGTATTTATCTTATCATATTTTAAGGACTCACTAGAGGAATCCCTAATGCATTTTCTAGAAATTTTACACTCCTAATCATACCAAGGGTTGGTTGTTCTATTATTTCTTTTACATTACACCTTAATAGAGAATTTTTTAATACCAATAGAGAGGGTTGATGTAAAATTATGATAGAGTTATTCAATATTCTTCTTATAAGATAAGAGATTCAATTCACTATTTAAACTCTTCGAGAAAATATCAACCTATAAAAAACACTATGCTATGGTATTTAGTTGATTGAATGAGGAGATGACAGAGGTCAGGAATATACCTCTGTAGCTAGGGTTTTCCCTTGTCACCATGTTTGTCGATGTTAGTTGTTTTGTTCACATTGCAGTCGTTTGGAGGAGTGTTGACGGTGATCATAGCTTTGTATCTTGTTGGAAGCCAATGTTGTTGAGTATATTTGTTTGTAGTGGGATGCTCATTCTTTTTTGGAGATGTTTGAAGCTTCCCTTCCCATTGACGAAAGAAGGTTTTCCAAAAGGGTTTATTCTATCCCTAGTCTGAACTTGGGGCACTATGTGGTAAAACAAAACTCTATCATTCTAATGGAGTGAGGTTGAGTCGGTAAGTTTTTAGGCCTTTGGCCCAATCCTATAATTGTACTAGAATGGATTTCCAATAATTCGACTAAGTGAGCCCCTTCATATTATTGTGGGAAAGGTTTTCCAAGGGAATGTTTCTTTCCCACTAGATTCTAGAATTTAACCTATATATGCAAATATCTAAAGATCTGGTGTGGATTATACTTCCATGCCTCCCCCATATGTTTTGGGGAAAATAAATTTTCGAAGCCATTGGAAATAAACTAGGTTGTTATATAACTCAGTCTGAGCCTAAGTGAAATATTTTCACATGCACCAGAATATGTGTGGATGTGGATTTTGCAAAGGGACTACCATAGGTGATTTAGGATAACCTTGAGGGTTGGAGTCATCTCCAAGCCCTTGATTATGAACATGTTCCTTTCAAATGTAATGTTTTCCATGATTATTGGAAATTTTCCAAAAGATTACGTAAAGCCCAAGAAACTCATCCATTGTAGAATAATGTCGAACACGGTTTCAAATAGTTTTTAAGAAACCATAAGAAACAACAACTTAAGGGAACTCAACCTGATCATAGGTCTCTGGGAAACCCATATAATCCCTTCAAAAATAGATATGAAGTTGGGAAACTGAAGATGAATAAAAAGAGGACTTATTTGAGGATGAGGATTATTCTCAAAATAACTATCCATAGAGAAAATATGATCCACCTACAAAAGAACAAAAGAAATATGAAAATTCAACTAAAGAAAAAGAGACCTCACTTGAGGATTGTGTAACTACACATGAGATGGATCATGTTGCAAAATATATGGATGGGATCCCAATTTGGGTTTTGATATATCCCCTTGAATAATATTTGCATTCAGATGGTGAAAAGGGGGAGGGAGAAGAGTCCTCTAAATCTTTCTCCTTTGCAGAAATATTAAAGAGAATCCATGACCTTCTCCCCCTTTAACAAGGGGAAGGAAATCAAATAAAAAATGCATTGAGATAGAAACACAATTAAGAGTCTTAAGGGATTCTCAGTTAACCTTGGTGGACCTCATGAAGTGGATTCTATACAACAATTGATTATGATATTCTTCTACATGATCTTATTTAAACAATTTGCAAGAATTTACTCTTGCAATGAGGAAGAAGCATATTTTAATTCTAGGGAAGTCTAGAGTTTGGTTTATAAAAGTCAACCTAGAATTTTTTTTTCATTCTTACGAGTGTTTAGCTAGCACGCTGATGAACTTGAAGAATTTAATTTTCCATTTGCTTCAACACAACCTATTTTTTCTTTAATATACAAAATCTCCTAGTTTTGGTTTTAAAAAAATATATCAACATTTTTTCTTTCAAAAATCAAGTGCATTTGGTTACACGAGTTTTATGCAATGGATCTTTTGTGCATGAAAAAATTAAGAGTTAGATCCAAAGGTCTATGATTAGACTTAGGCTCATGGTCATTTAGAAGGTTTAAATTTACTATTTGGTTGTATATGGGGATATGAGATATCGCATAATCTATGACACTACTACCTATCCCATGGATACAAGTTATCCAATTAGAATTTAGCCACTTTATTAGACCATTGCAAACTATTATATCTTGATGACTACATGCTAGAATATCTTTGTACTGAATAAATTCTCAGTTAAGTCTTCAAAGATTCTTTTGTACCTATTAGTGAGAATGTTGTCCTCATCTAGCCAGAGAGGATTAGGGTTGGAATCATTGGTTAGAAGAATAGCTTTATTAGTTGTAGTTCAAGCATTAAATTCTCCTAGCAAGAGGCTATTATCTTCAGCTCTAAATGTCTTCTCCTAAGTTTTTGCACGGATAATTCTTATCTAGATTATTTTCTTATAAAAAGTAGAATTGATAGGTGCGAAGTAACAGATTGCTATATAAATCTCCTTAGCATTAATATCATAAATCTCCATCCAAATGTACTGATTGAAATGGTATTTCTTATGAAGTCAAATGTGAGGATAAATGTTCGTTTTTATATAGAAATGTATGCCTCCAATCCCTCTATGGGAGGATTTCAGATTGCAGTTTGACAACAATATAAATCCTTCTGTGTTAGGGACTTTAGATTCTTCATGCTCCAAAGTTTCAACCATAAATATAATATCAATTTCACTCAGTATCCAACTTAATATAGGCCCTTTTATCCATCGAAAACCACGATAGTTCCATCAGAGGATCCATAGTGTCTCACATTCCTATGTATTATTATCTTTATCGTCTTTATCCCTAGTAACAACTTTTCGATTCCTAATTATTACCCATTTTCCTTCCTTTCTATCTTCCTTTACCTTTTGAACTTCTTTCCTTAATTCCACTTAGTCTCTTGGAATGAGTCCTTAATTCCACTTAGTCTCTTGGAATGAGGTATTCATTTATAAATATCATTGTCCCTTTGAAGCTCATAATTTTGTTGAGTGTGTCATTTTTATGATCATTATTGCTTACCTTAACCAGAATCAACCTATCTTTATGTTCAATTATTTTTCCTAACCTCTTTACTTCTATGAGACAAGTTGTTTCAATTTATGATTTATCTTTTAGTTCTTCCTTAACTATTGTGAATATATACTCATATTTATATTATTTTATACAAAAATAATAATAACATTCAAAGGTCTCTTTTTTATGCTAATTAAAATTATATAAAATAAACTATTTTAAAATTAAATATCACATAAAAATACATATCGTAAGTTTTCGATATACTATAATATTAAAATGCTAAGATCCTTTCCAAATATATAACACCATTTAGACACGAATGAGTTATCAATTATTGATAAAAGTAATTTCTTTAAAGGTCAATTTGTGCATAGTAAACGAAGACAAAGGTAATTAGGGATTAATGTTTATAATATAACGCATTTTATATTTTCAATGTATATAAGTATCATTTTTATGTTGTTTAATAATATAAATATAATTACAATTTAAAAAAATCAAAATTAATTAAAAAAATTGTAAATTTATATAAAATGAAAAAAATAAATATTTTAAAATAATTTTAAAACAAAATAAATTAGATAAATCCATTAGTCTGAGTGTATACTAATGTGCCTCTATGTATAGAGAGTTTATTCTTATTATTTAGATATTTTGTTTGCATGTTTAAACTTAGTGTGATTCAATTGAAACAAGTAAAGTATTATAGTCTTTACAATTTAATATGGTGAAAACTTAAATTTACACTAATACAAAGAAGTTTAATGTGTTTTATGTCTAAATAAAAAATAAATTATAATAATTTATATTAAAAA
>SNQJ01S0039401.1:22342-33174 GCA_010110895.2 Picea sitchensis
TAAATATAATGTTCACATGTTGAGCTTATTCATGCTTTTCTAGTTCAAGGGAGTTTATTCTTTCTCCTACCTTAGTTTAACATTATAAAATGAGCATACTAGGTGAAATCATAAATCCAGTGTTTGGTCATCATTAAGGATACAACAAAAGTGCATTACATATATGCTAGAACTCCATGATATTATGGCTACAATAAAATATGAAAACATGTGCATGATCAAACTCATGCCAAAAATGATATACATGGTCCTACAAGCCTCCTCTATCCAAGCTTGGAAACGATTGGTGTACACATCATCGTTGCAATAAAATTTATGAGACAATTCCATATTATATTTTACAACATAATAATTACCTCCCTCAAGCAACAAAGAAATAATTCAAAATTTCATTCCCATCATCGAAGTAAACTGTATGTGAGATATGAGACAAAATTTCAGCTTTAGAAAAAAAAAAATTAGGCACTCATTCAAGGCTTGGAATCCTCCTTATGATGGTTGGAAGTTTTTGCAAAACAAATCACCATGAATGGTTTGTTGGCCCATATAATTTGTTGCATGAAAAATACAATTTATAGCTAAAAGTGCATGCAAAATAAAAGAAAAGTGCATGCAAAATAAAAGAAGAACATGAAGAAATAGGTGGTTAGAAATTTCTACAATTAAAATTTTGATGTACCATATAATTTCCAACAACTAAATCACATTTTCCAACTAATAAATCATGCATAATTTTTCTCACAAATACCACAGTGCACAGAAAATACCACCGTGCACAACAAATACCACAGTGCATAGAAATTATGCTCACGACAAAATGCAATGGTTCCCGACCAATACAACCAGCTCAGCCATACCATCTGCAGCATCCATCACCCGTCGAATGGTGCGCACATCCCTCTCTTCCCCTCCCTTATTCCTCCCTTCCGACCCCCTCATTAGTGCCTCAACCACCACCTTTAATATTTTATTGTCTCGGGATTTTTGGGCTCCCCGCCCGGCATACACAACCCTTTGCATACGCTACCCCCTTGTTATATCATTTCTTCACTGATATTTTAATGCTCAGGTTATTAAATGTGGTCAGCAGTTAATTTATTATTTTGCTAACTGCAATTATCCCTTTATTAAATCTTACTTAATAATCTTTAACCATTTATAAATTTAGGGTCGTTACAATACTCCTCGGCTTGAAAACTTTCATGGGCTCTTGTCTATGAGCTCCTGCATGGTCCGTCCATGCTTCTATATTTGTGCTTCCATCTCCCAACTGGAATCTTCCACTGGATGGCCTTTCCACTTGACCATATACTCAAAGTATTCTTTCCTTCTAGTCTTCTTACCCACTCTCTTGTCCAGTATGCATTCCATTTGCGGTTTCTTTGCAACTGGCAATTGCTTCATCCACTGGATCACTGGCTGCTCAGTTCTAGTCTTTGCTTCTTCAGCCCTGTATGGGTATAGATCTGCAATATTGAATATCGGAGATATTCCGATGTCATCCGGCAACTCAATCTCATAAGCATTTTCCCCGAATTTTCTCAAGACCCTGCATGGTCCGATTTTATTCATTTTCAGTTTATTATATGTTCCTCTCAGGAACCTTTCTTTCCTTAAGTGTGCCAGAACCAGATCACCAACTTCAAACTTAAGTTGTCTCCTATGTTGATCCGCTCTGCGCTTGTACTCCTGGCTTGATTCCAGTAACCGTTCCTTCACTCTGCTGTGAAGTTCTTTCATCGCCTCAACGAACTCTTCTACACTAGTGTTGCTAGTAGCAGTCTATTCCGAACCCCTTAGTTTAGAAACCCCTCTTGGCTGCATTCCATATACGATATGAAATGGACTTTTCCCTGTGCTCTGATTTACTGAATCATTGTATGCGAACTCTGCTTGTGGAAATATGTTATCCCAGCTGCTATGGTGCTCTGTCACCAAGCTTCTTAGCAAGTCTCCCAGACTTCTGTTGACCACTTATGTTTGTCCATCTGTCTGTGGATGATAAGACAAACTAAACGATAAGTTAGTCCCTAGTTTCTTCCATAAGGTCCTCCAAAAATGCCCTATGAATTTGGTGTCCCTGTCCGAAACTATACTTTTCGGCAATCCATGAAGTCGAATGATCTCTTTGAAGAACAGATTTGCGATGTGAGTCRCATCACTGGTTTTCTGGTATGGAATAAAATGTGACATCTTTGAAAACCTGTCTACTACCAMAAAGATGGAATCAACACCCCTTTGCGTCCTCGGCAAACCCAATACAAAATCCATGCTAATCGCCTCCCATGGCCTCTCTGGTATGGGTAATGGCTGATAAAAACCTGCATTATGCTTTCTCCCCTTCAAATGMTGGAAAATTCGACATATGTCAACGAATCTCTTGACATCTGCTCACATTCTTGGCCAAAAATATGACTCATTCAGCTTCGTGAATGTTTTGTCATGGCCACAATGTCCTGCTAATCCACCATTGTGCTTCTCCTTTAACAGATTCTCCCTCATGGAGCATTTTGGAATACACAGTTGATTGCCTCTGAACAACAATCCCTCCTGGATCATATAGTCTATCCAAGGACTCCTATCTCTGAGAACTGGATTCTCAGCTGCTTCATACGCTTCTGCAAAATCTGCATCTCCTGCGTACATGTCCCTGAGATTATCAAAACCTAAGGTCTTGACTCGGAATTCCTGCAGCAACAAACACTTCCTGCTCAAAGCATCAACCACTTTGTTAGCAGTACCCAAAATGTGTTTAATTACAAATGTGAAATTTTTCATATACTCTACCCATTTTGCATGTTTCTGATTCAACTTTTCCTGTTGAGTCACAAACAGTAACGCATGGTTCTCACTATACAATATAAATTCTTTTGGGATCAAGTAATGCCTCCAATTCTTCAGTGCCTGGATGATAGCATATAATTCTTTATCATACGTGGAGTATTTTAGTTTGGCCTCATCCATATTCTCACTGAAATATGCAAGTGGCCTTTCTTCTTGACTCAAGACTGCCCCTATGGCAAACCCACTTGCGTCACATTTCACCTGGAATGTTTTCAGAAAATCCGGCAACACCAAAACCGGTTGTTCCGTGATCTTCCGCTTCAACAGATTGAAGCTCTTCTCAGCCTTTGTTGTCCAGTGAAAAGACTTATGCCACTTCTTCATTGTATCCATCATTTCTGTGCTAATTCCACTGAAATTCCTGATGAACTTCTGGTAGAAACTAGCCAAACCATGAAAACTTCTCACCTCAAAGATATTTCTCGGTGATGGCTAATTCTTGATCACTTCCACTTTATCTGGATCCATCCTCAACTCATTTGCAGAGATAACAAAACCCAAGTAAATGAGTTATGTCTTCATAAATGAGGACTTCTTCATATTAATCAACAACTTCTCCTACTGTAGCCTCTTCATCACAATAGCCAAATGCTTCAAGTGCTCTGCCACTGATTTACTGAAAATCAGTATATTGTGCAAATACACGATGACAAATTTCCCGATGAAATCCCTCAGGACTTCATTCATCAGCCTCATAAAAGTACTTGGCGCATTTCTCAAACCAAATGGAATAACAAGCCATTCATATAGACCTTCGTTAGTTTTGAAGGTTGTCTTCCACTCATCGCCTTCTCTCATGCGAATATGGTGATATCCACTTTTCAAATCTATCTTTGAAAAGTATTTTGCTCCGCTTAAGAAATCCATTAAATCATCCATCCTCGGCAATGGAAACCTGTACCTGATGGTTATCTTGTTGATCTCTCTTGAGTCAGTACACATCCTCCAGCCCCCATCTTTCTTCGGACTGAGTACTGTTGGAACAACACATGGAATCAAGCTTTCCCTGACTAATCCTTTGTCCAATAGCTCCTGGACCTTCTTCTTAACCTCTTCATTTTCTTGCGGCGTCAACCTATACGCGGATTTATTCAGAAAACTAGCTCCTGGTATGCGGTCTATATGATGACTCACACTCCTCATCGGTGGCAACGAACGAGGTAATTTGTCCACTATAATATCAGCGAACTCTTCCAGTAGTTCTCGAATCCCTTGCGTTAGATCATCCACTCTGGTGCTAGTCAGAAAAATTCGCGTCTTCCTGACCACAAAGAATTGGGATCTTCTTTCTTCTTAACCTCCGTAAGAAGTTCCTTCCCACTCATGAGAAGTACTATGTTGCTTACATCCGACTTCACCTGCTTATCCTTTATCAGAAGCAACATATGGGTTCTCCCATTTTTCTCCAGGGTATATGTGTTCATTCTCCCATCATGAATCACATTTCTGTCATATTGCCATGGTCTACCCAGCAATAGATGACATACATCCATGGGAATAACATCACATAAAATCTTATCATTATACACTCCTATCTTGAATTCAACCAAGCATTGTTTAGTAACAGTTACCTGGTGTCCTTTTTGTAGCCACGAAACTCTGTATGGGCTCGGGTGATCAGTTGTCTCCAGCTCCAGCTTCTCTACCATCTCGGTTGAAATGAGATTATCTGTGCTACCACTGTCCACGATAACCTTGCACACCCTGTCCTTGGTCTTGCAAGCTGTTCTGAACAGTCTGGTCCTCTGGACTGAACTTTCCACCTCTTTCTCAGGTGTCAAAAGGACTTTACACATCATCAATGACCTTCCGCCTTCTGCGTCTTCGGCCTCAACATCCCGCCTCTACGCCTCGGTGATGTGAGCTTCTCCAATGTCCTTCTTTTTCTCCGGACACTCGTAAGACTTGTGCCCATTCTTTCCACATGTGAAGCATGTGATTACTCCACCTCTTCCTCTTCCTCTACCTCTGGTACAAGGAAACATGTTGTTATCAACATATCCTCTGCTCTTCTCATTATGCTTCCCTCTCTGTTCAACATATGGCCCTCGCTATGAGGTTCCACCTCTATCAACTTTACCCTGGGGTTTCTTCCATTCCTCCTTGGGCTTCTGATATTTATCCCGGGCAACTACTTTTCCTCTGGGTTGAATCCTGCCTCGCCCTCTTTGACCTTGCTTACAGCTCAGCTTCTCTTCAGCTTTCAAAGCCATCTGATAAGCATCCTCTACCATCCTGATAGTTACCATACTCAATTCATCCTGAATGTCGTATCTCAGACCATTCAGATATCTAGAAACCTTCTCATCATCGCTCTCCCGATGACCTGCTCTGATGTTCATTCGATCGAATTCCTCCATGTATTCTTTCACTGTCATCAGCTTCTGTCTCGGGTTCTGCATCCTCCTAAACAGAGTAATTTGATAGTCTCTTGGGATGAATTTCGCCTTCATCTTCGCAATCATTCGATCCCAACTCTTGATCTTCTACTTTCCCTTGTAGCATCTGTCATCTTGTATCTCGTCCCACCACAATGCTGCATGTCCCTTCAAGCGCGTAACAACATCCTTGACTTTCTTATCCTCTTCGATATCTTCATAGTCGAAGTAGGTATCAAGAGCTCTAATCCAATCCAGAAGCTCTTCTGCATTCAAATTTCCCTCATAGACTGGAATGTCCATCTTGGCTTTCGCACCCATTCTGGCAATAGATTTAATCAAACGCTCGTTGGCTGCATCTTCGGTTGCAACTTCCTCATCGCATTCAACTTCAATTTCGCTCTCGGAATCACTAAGATCCCCTGTACTAGCTGTGCATCTTTGAGCGGTCTCCATGTCTTCGAGTCTTGCTCGGAGATCTCTCATCTGTCTCTCCATTTATGGATTCACTACCTGTCTACCTCTTCTCCGCACCTCCCTGTCCTCTGGATCAAGTGACTGTATTTCTCTCCTTGGCGGCATGGAAAAATTTCTTCTTCTTCTCTGCTACAGAAAGCAAAAAGATACTCCTGCTCTGATACCACTCTGACGCATCCGCACTCCTCAGAGTACGTCCACTCTCATAGGATCTTCTCCCTCCTTGGCCCCGGAGAACTTAAAAATCTCTTCAAATCCCTTACCGGGAAATTTCCGCACCCACAGAATTCTCCTTAATGATCCCCCTACTCAAATCGAGGAATCGGACTTCGCATTTTCGCGAGTCCCGTGGTCGCGCACCTCGTGCTTCACAATACCCCGAAACCCGATGGGTAAATGCCAACGTCTTCCTATTCCTATCGGGAATCCTCCCATTGGAATTTCGGCACTTACGATGTTGAAAACAACTTGCCTCGTTGATCCTCGATCCCCGATATGCCGATACGCCGATGCACGTGCGAGTTGTCTCTCCACTCCTTGTTACTTCTATCGAGATTTTGGGATTTGCAGAATCGCAAATCCTGATGTCAACAGATTCGGGACTTGCCTTTTCCCGATCCCCGATATGTCGATATGGCACGACACATGTCCTCCACTCAAGTGCTTGTAGCTATTTGGTCATCGCGTTTCGGAATTTCACGACTTTTCCTACAATGACTTTCACGTCACCGGAAACCCCGATACACCGATCTCGGATGCACGTGGGAACTGACTCCTCCACGTCACTGCCCCCTCGTCGCTCTATCGGACATTGCGTGATCGTGATTCCTGATACTGTGATTTCTTCGCTCCCGGAGTTCGCAAAATGCCGAACCCCGACGCCTCTATAGATTCCTGGCGCGTGTCCTGCCGAGATCAGCGGCTAGGATTTCCCCAGAATTTTGGGACTCTCAAGGTATCTGATTATTACCCTTTGAAAACACGATGAATCCAATATCTCGATGACCCCTCTGGATTTCTTTAGGATGACTAAGTATTCCTCCTGTATGCGAACTTGCAACTCTCTTACAAGCTTCCAACCAGAAACTCCTTCACTCTGCCCTTCAACAACTTCAAAGGCTTTATCCCCCTTTATCTTTTTTTCATGACTTCGAGCCTTAAAAGAGGTCTTTGAACGCACTCCTTGCGTCAATCCCTCAATAGTCGTCTAAGTGTTGAATTCACTTGAATCTGCGCACTCCTGCAGCAGAAATCTTTCAATGCTTCACTCAGGTTCACAACCCTAAGACCTTTTCCTGGCCTACGCACTTATTGCACGTCACTGTGCCTAACTTCACCTTCAAGATGAATGAGAACAAAATCTATCTCTAATTGAACCCTTCTATCAACACACTCCTTGCGGACAACTCGACTGCACTCCTTGCAGGAATCCTCTGGCTCAGTTAGAGAAACAATTGAAACTCATTCACTCTTCTCCTCAGACTTCGATTCGATCATGAAATCACATACACAACATATAAAAGAAAATGTATAACTGGAAATAAACACCCATGAGTATAACATCAATACACAGAGAAACAACACAAAACCATGGAATTGAATCAAAGATTTCTTCTATTAATTCAATTGTCTGTACATGGGTGTTCTTCATACAGTTCTCTGCTTGCTCTTGCTCAGGCTTCTTCTCCTATGCTCTGGATAATGTTACAATGATACAATGAGGGTGTCTATATCCGTTTTCACTCTTGGACTCTAAAGCTATCAAATCAAAGATTTAAAATCCTATCTACCAGCATTAACTATATTAAATGCCGAATATATACCTAAGGACGAGATCTTAAAGGCTCAAGGTCCACTACAATATACACGTGTGTCATCTCTTAAATGACTCATTTAAGATCTGCGCAACAGTTCCAAAGCATTTCAAAATGTGAGCTGGCTTATCCAGCTGTCTTCTGCTTCTGCTCTGGCTCGCTTGATGTGTTGGTGATGCTCCTGCATCATTAGGTTCTCTTAATTTATTTATCAATGAATAGTTATGTTTTCTTAATTTAGCTTTCCACATGACATTAGAAAGTTTCATTGATATAAGATTAATTCATGAATACCTTACATTATTTTAAGTGAGATGGAGTTTTGGTGACAAGAGGCAAGTTTAATAGTTGTATGGTATTTTATTATAAGTGAAAATTTATTATAGTTGCGCCCCCTTTTATTATAGTTTATGGACTTTTATTAGTCCCTTCCCTTTTGGTTGGTAGATACTATTAGTAATCGGTTTTCAGTTGTTTAGCAAACTTTTAAAAAAGTCATATAATTTAGGTTGGAAATTCATATACTTTAACCAAAGTTTTGATTTCCACTTCTTATTTGAACTCTTCCCGAGGCACAAGGAGAATAAAGCTTAGTTTATCTCATACTTTTGCGTACTCATTTTTTCCAAATGAGGTAACGCTAGAAATGAGTCTAGAATTACTTATTAACATTAAATGTTATGATCTAATGCAAAGGCCATAATTGTCCATAGCGCATTTTCTACCACCTACACCACCATGCAAAGCTACACAATCCTACAAATGTTTTTATAGTCCTTCACAATCTCATACCTTTTCTTACATGATCAATTTGATACCTTCTCATTCTCTTTTTTAGCTGATCCTGCACAAAATACACACAACCTACTCTCCAACTTCTGTTGGATTATTAAGAGGGGGGGTGAATCGGTAATAGTGTAGTTATAATCCTTTTTCCTCAAATGTTATATCAATGTAGAATTATTATCCAATAATGAGCAGTAATAAATAAGCAATCACACACATACACAGTACACCAGTGTTTTACGTGGAAACCCAAATCGGGAGAAAAGCACGGAATGCTTTTTCTTATATGTCTTGAAGAATTACATTCATTGGAAGTACCAACTTCCTTTGTTTTCTAGCTGCAACTGGAAGGAGGCTCCAACCCCCTAGTTTCTCAGGCTACAACCTGAGGGAATATCCAACTCCCCAATTCTCTGGCTACAACCCCATATGTTCTCTGGCTACAAACGGAAGGTGGCTACAACCACTTGTCCTTACCCCGTCCTGCCACCATGAAGTAGAAGTAAAATGATGGAACCACTGTCGCACTATCACTGTGAGATATACTGATGTAAANTGTACCAATAAATATGAGCCATGCATCAACCATGCATCAACCTGTACCTCAACCTGTAATCAACCTGTACCATAAACAAGTGCATCAACCATGCACCAACCTGTACCAAACAACCTATAATCAGCCTGTACCATAAACAAGTGCATCCAACCATGTACCAAGTATGTACCAATCATCTGTCAAATACTCATCAACTATGACTCTTCAATATGTACCAACCTCATCAACTATACACCTCATGTATGTGCCCACTCATTAACTACTTGTCTCAACCATGTACTAAACATGTACCTCAACCAAAATCCCTCATCAATTTCATCATCCAAATCTGATTTGTATATCTGTAATAGACATGGTGTATATGATCAAATTCTTTCAAACCTCTTAACTTTAACAACAAGAGACTATCATTTTCATCAAACTTTTCTTTCGTCTCACATGCCTAGTTTTGGATTAGTCAACAACCCTAACTTGAAGTAGTCATAACTTTGAACCTGTAATGTATAAAGATCTGGAAATGATATACAAAGTTATTCAGTGTGTTTTATGCAATTCATCCAGGTGTCACTACTTGTAACCTCTCAGAAAAGTATTTACAGAAAAAATGGCACACCTTGATGAATTCCAGCTTATTCTAGAGAGTGATCTTGTAGAGCGTGCCTTGCATAAAATATTCATTGAATTGATCTAAAACTGTTAAAAATAATACTACATACTTTAACCTAACTAAAAAAATTTGTCTCACTAAATTTGGATCTGTTATGAATAAGTTATGACGTTTTTACCTGAAATACCTGTTTTTGACTAGGTTCAGGACTAGCCACAAACCCTATTTTCCATGGAGTGCAACTCCCAAAATACAACGACCCACAAGTGGAATTTTTTAGCACAGATACTTGGGTATGTTTTCTCAATTTCATAGTAATTTCACGCTCTGAATAATTACAGAAAAAAAGTTATAGCGAAAATGGTGAGATGACCTGTAAATAACATACCTTAGAGAGCACCATCAAAAGAATTTATCCTTCCTTGCATTTCAACCTTCTTTTCTTCACCTTCCCTCATCGGGAAAACCAACATATTCTATATTCATTCATAGTGATACATTTTTTACAATACAATATACATATAAGAGCCAACGACATCCAAAACCCTAACCCAATGACATGGATTAGTCCACAACCCTAATTCCTTAACCGGAAATAGAAAACGATCGGCAAAAACCATGCGTCGAAAAACCACCTAAATATGTGACATGTTTCCCGAGGTAGGTGACACTACTACTCGTGAAAAGAATATAACACATACCCAACATTCTCCCGCTTGTTGTTTTCTTTGCATACAGGGGGTTACAAGGTTACATAGTCAACAATCCAGGGCAACAATGCCCATGGATCCTCTACACCAAGAGAACTTCTCAGTGCTCACAGATTTTGTTAATGATTCTGCAACATTTTTCAAAGCGTCCACCTTCATCAATGATACTTTATTTTCTTCAATCATGTCTCTCACAAAGTGATATTGAATATCAATATGCCTTGTCTTTGAATGATAAGCCGGGTTCTTCGCCAGAAAAATTGCACTATGACTGTCACACTCTATCCTTACAGATTGTTGTACCAACCCAATATGTGAAAACAACATTTGTAACCATACTGCTTCCTTACTTGCATGAGTGGCTGCCATGTATTTAGATTATGTAGTTGAAAGTTCCACTACAGCCTGTCTTTTTCTCATCCAACTTATTTCTCCTCCAAACAGGTTAAACACATACCCTCTTGTAGATCTTCTACGATCCACATCTCCAGCCCAATATGCATCGACAAAGCCATGTATATACACCACTTTGTCCAATCCCTGGATTCCTTCGTAGCACAATCCATAGCTAGAAGTGCCACGCAAATACCTGAAAACCCTTTTTACTATTGTCCAATGCTCCTTCCCTGGTTTTGACATATACCTGCTCAAAACTCCCAC
>SNQJ01S0039401.1:33224-43782 GCA_010110895.2 Picea sitchensis
AGATCTTCGATGATCCAAATGTCCAGCCCAGTATGCATCCAAAAATCCTTGTATATCGACCACTCTATCCAATCCCAGTTTTCCTTCGTAGCACAATCCATAGCTAGAAGTGCCACGCAAATACCTGAAAACCCTTTTTACTATTGTCCAATGCTCCTTCCCTGGTTTTGACATATACCTGCTCAAAACTCCCACTGCATGTGCAATGTCCGGTCTAGTACAAACTATTTCATACATCAAACTGCCAACTGCACTCGCATATGGAATATGAGACATGTCCTCCTCCTCTTCATGTGTCTTGGGACACTGATCTGCAGATAACTTTACACCAACATGAATAGGAACCTTGACCATTTCACATTCCTGCATATTAAACCTCTGCAATATTGTCTCGACATATTTTCTTTGATTTAACCAGAGTTTCCTCCTTTTCCAATCTCTTTTAATTTCCATGCCCAAAATGAAATTTGAAGTACCGATATCCTTCATGTCAAATTTAGAGGACCACTGAGTTTTCACATCGTGGATAATTTCTTTGTTGTTTCCTATCAACAACATGTCATCCACATACAAGACCAAATAAATCAAATGATCACCAATTAATTTAAATTACACACAGTGATCCTCTTTGCTTCTTGTGAATCCAAGTCCCAACATATAATTATCAATTTTTTGATACCACATCCTTGGTGATTGTTTTAAACCATACGGACTTTTTCATCTTGCATACCAACTCCTTATTTCCCTTCACAACATAATCTTCTGGTTGCTTCATATAGATTTCTTCTCCCAGATCCCCATGTAGGAATGTTGTCTTCACATCCATTTTTTCTATTTCAAAATCAAATGCAGCAACAACAGATAACAAAAATCTTATGGAGGTTAACTTGGCAACATGATAAAAAATATCACCAAAATCAATTCCCTCAACCTGAGAATAACCCTTTTCTACTAACCGAGCTTTGTATTTCTCCACTTTTCCTTCTACATTCAACTTCTTTTTAAATACCCATTTGTTGCCAATGAGATTTATTCCAGTCAGAAAGTCCACTAGATCCCAAGACTCGTCCTTATCCAAATATGCCATTTCTTCGTCCATGGCCCTTTTCCAGAGATTTGCATCCTCTAAATCCACTGCCTCCTTGACAGCTCTAGGATCATCATCAGTAATAGACAAAGAAAAATTTGAATGGAAATCAAATTGAGTATACGTTTTCGGTAGCCTTACTTCTCGAACCAATCTCCTCAATACTGGAGTATGAGGATCTTCTTCTTTTGATTCATGTTCTTCTATAGAGTTTGAATCATCATATTTTAAATCAAACCTTGTTTTCTCTGGTTCTTCCTTAATGGTAGGACTTCTTGTTTAACAACATCCTTCATTTTTCTAAATACCACATCTCGGCTATACACTACCTTCTTAGTTTCTGGGTTCCAAAGCTTATAACCTTTGAGACCATCTTTGTATCCAATAAAGATACACTTTTCGGCCTTCTTATCTAGCTTACTCTTGTTTTCCTTTGGAACATGAACATATGCATCACAACCAAATACCTTGAGATGTGTGAGAGAAGGTTCCTTACCAATCCATACCTCTTGTGGAGTCTTTCCATCCAACGTTGATGTGGGTGATTTGTTGACCATGTAACATGTAGTACCCATTACCTCTTCCCAGAATTTTTTCCCTAACTCGGTACCACTGAGCATGCACCTTGATTTTTCCATTAGCGTCTTGTTCATCCTTTCTGCAACTCCATTCTGATGAGGTGTATATGGAGTAGTCTTTTGCCTTTCTATACTGCACTTCTTACATAATTATTCAAATTAATTCCCGTATAACTCTCTTCCATTATCTATCCTCAACACCTTAATTATTTTCTCTGTTTGATTCTCGACAAGAGACTTAAACTCTTTAAACTTGTCAAAGACTTCAGATTTCTTCCTGAGGAAATATATCCAAGTATTCCTCAAGAATTCCTCTATAAATGAGACATAGTACATAGATTTTCTCAATGATGGGACCGATATAGGTCCAAAAACATCATTGTGAACTAGTTGTAAGATTCCTTCTGCCCTCTTTGCACCAGAGGGGAATCTTACCCAATTTTGCTTCCCATATAGACAATATTCATAGAAATCAAAATCTAGAGAGCATTTATACATACCTTCAACCATACCTTTACCGTGTAGTAGTTGAAGACCCTTCTCTTCGATATGCCCCAGTCTTTGATTCCACAATATAACCTTTTCTCCAGAGATTGTAGGAGTTATTTATTCTTCAAATCCAATATTAGGAACAATGGAAATATTACACCCATCACTAATAGTGATTCCTTCTATCTTATACAGACTTCGAAACCAAACTCCTTTCAACAACACCATTGATCCTCGAATCATCTTGCAGGTTTCCTTTTCAAATATTGTTTTTACCCCAACATCGTCTATTTTTCTTATAGATATCAAATTTATAGCCAAACCTGGGATGTGAAGAACACTAGAAAGTGTTATAATCCTTCCATCTATGAGCCTCAACTTGACTTTTCCTCGTCATATGATTTTGATTGTCGAATCATCACCTAAGATAACAATACCTCCATCATACCTTTCATATTCGCAGAACCACTCCCTGTGGGGATTCATATGAAAGGATTCCCCAGAGTCAACCTACCATGCCTCATGATATGCATGTATGCTTGAAGAATCCAAGTACACATCCCCTCCCTCTTCCTTGGAGGTCATTTCTTCTATAGAATGAGATTCTTCAGATCCCTTCTTTTTCTCAACCTTGGATCTACATTGCTTCTTGTAGTGCCCTTATTTTTCACATCTCCAACATACCCTTACAAACTTTCTGGGATATTTAGATCTACCCTTAGACTTAGATATCCCACTTGAGAAATTATATCTATTCCTTTCCTGGGAATGTCCTCTTCCAAATAATGTGTCTGTGCTTTGTCCTTCCATATTCTTTTGTCTCATCTCCTTCGACAACAAGGATCATACCACTTCATCAAACTTCAAGGAAATTTTATTACTACCTATGACCACAACTATACTATCCTAAGAGTCTGGTAAAGAACACAAAAATCTAATACATTTATGTTCATCTGAAATTTTAATCTCAACAGATACTAACTAACTTACCACGGTATTGAAGGCATTCAAATGCTCTGCCACCGAGTCTCCATCTCTCATCCTTAGGTTATACAACTTCTTTCTTATGAATATTTTATTTACCAGGGACTTAGACTGATACAACTTCCCCAACTTTGCCCATAAATCCTTGGTTGTATCTTCCTATGACACATTCAATAATATTGAATCAGAGAGACACTGTTAGATTGTGCTCTTTGCCTTCCAATCCAACTTTTTCCAGTCATCTACTGAAGTTCCTGTAGGTGCAGTACCAGGATATATTGTGATCCACTGATCTTTGTCCACCAACAAATCTTCCATCTTGAGATTCCACGGCTCAAAACTTTTCCCATTAAACTTCTCAATCTCCATCTTCGAATTGCTTGCCATTTCTTTTCACCTGAAAAATCAATATCGCAGATCTCCCACTGTAACAAGGCCTATCACAGTCCTGAGCCAAACCCTTGACCACAAAGGTGTCCCCCCTGAAGCCACCAAATCTCTGATACCAAATGTAGATTTTAACCTTGTACAATATCTACTACAAATAGATATTCAATAAAAGAATAGAAAAAATACAATGGAAAATACAAACATTACACATATATTTTTCCCCTGGAAACCCAAACTGGGAAAACCATCATATTCTATATCCATTCATAGTGATACATTGTTTACAATACAATATACATATAGGATCCAATGACATCGAAAACCCTAACCCAATGACCTGGATTAGTCCACAACCCTAATTCCTTAACCAGAAATAGAAAACCATCGACAAAAACCATGTGCCAAAAAACCACCTAAATATGTGACACGTTTCCTGAGGCAGGTGACACTACTACTCGTGCAAAGAATATAACACATACCCAACAACATAGCAGATAACTCCTCTTTGCATTTGAATAGGCTAAGAATGAATTAAAAGAGGTTGAAAATGCATTCAAACTATATTGCACACGTCTGGTGATCCATTTAAGAAAGCATGTCTATTTGGATTTGATTAACCAAGACCTTATGCCATTAATCAAAACTTGCAGTAGCAACCAGTTGTGATTGTTCATGTGATTGTTTATTATTTACCCTCGTAGAACTAAAAACTCAAAAAACATATTATATGTTCATAATTTTTATTGCATCGGTGGTTTTCTTTCTAATAGATCATCTGAGGGAAGCCATTCTAGATTTTAGTTTCACTACATGCACATTCATCATCCTTCAATGTATTTTACACTCCATATTCCTCATCAATACTTCGATATATATATTTTTATACTTATATATATATTTTTATATAAAATTTATCAGTGAATAGTTAGGTTCTCCTAATTGATTTATCAATGAATAATTATGTTCTCTTAATCCAAGGGCATACATTCTAGAGTTCAGTTGCACTACATGCACATTCATCATCCTTCACTGTATTTTATGCTCCATATTCCTCTTCAATACTTCGATATATATATTTTTATACTTTGATATATATTTTTATATAAAATTTATCAGTGAATAGTTAGGTCCTCTTAATTTATTTATCAATGAATAGTTATGTTCTCTTAATTTAGCTTTCCACAAGACATTAAACAATTTCATTGATATAAGATTAATTCATGAATAGCTTACATTCTTTTAAGTGAGATGGAGTTTTGGTGACAAGAGGCAAGTTTAATAGTTGTATGGTATTTTATTATAAGTGAAAATTTATTATTGTTGTGCCCCCTTTTTATTATAGTTTATGGCATTTTATTAGTCCCTTCCCTTCCGACTCGTAGGGACTATTATTAATTGACTTTCAGTTGTTCTATTAAATTGACACGAAACCAATAAATTTTCACTCTTTTAAGGAAAGTTTTAAAAAATCATATAATTTAGGTTGGAAATTCATATACTTTAACCAAAGTTTTGATTTCCACTTCTTATTTGAACTCTTCCCGAGGCACAGGGAGAATATAGCTTAGTTTATCTCATACTTTTGCGTACTCATTTTTTCCAAATGAGGTAATGCTAGAAACGAGTCTAGCATTACTTCTTAATATTAAATGTTATGATCTAATGCATAGGCCATAATTGTCCATAGCGCATTTTATACCACCTACGCCACCATGCAAAGCTACACGATCCTGCAAACATGTTTATAGTTCTTGACAATCTCATACATTTTCTTACGTGATCAATTTGATACCTATTATTTATCTTCTTTACCTAATCGTGCACACAAGACACACAACCTCCTCTCCAATTTCCCCGTGAAACCTTTGCACAAACTCATCGAATGTGGTAACAAGAAACCATTTTGTTAGTATTTTCACTTTCCCATGGCATGCAACAACAGTCTAGGAATGGCAAGGAACCCCAGGATCAAATGAAGATAATTGAATGTTGGACCTCCAATACTGTGATGATCGGTTACATAGTGGATAAATGTTCTATTTAAGTTCCAGTTAATGAAACTTGCATCTATGTATTCAAAATATTGCAGTATGGTAGAAGAAATAAGTAATATTTTGAATTTTAGAAGTAAGGTGAATCAAGGAGGAAGGCTTGCCAGATTGCACTTGGTAGGTTGAGCACTCGCTCTGGACTTTGATATTTTCTCCGTTGAATATTAATCCCTTTTGTAGTTGAGAGATGATAATTTGCAAGAGACAAATTGACCCAGTAATTCTCCCATCTGTATATATTCTTTTGTTTGTTGTTAGAAGTGCTCACACATATTTCCATTCTCTGTAAAAAAATGGAAATGGGAAATTCTCTATTTCTTGTCCATCGATTCCGCTATGCAATATAATTGTAAAATCAGTCATTGAAAACCAATATTTTAGAGGACAAAAACCAATTTTTTTTTAATCTAATAAGCATTATTTTGTGAAGATAGAGTGGCAGCTGAAATGTCCACCCATTGGTTTATCTATCTTGCACCATTTTTATTTCGTGGCCTTTATCATTCGAAGGACTAAGGCCATTAGCAGACATGGTATGTTTTTCTAATGTAGGAAGGTTACGTCTTCCAAGTGCAGAAGTGGATATTTTTTTTTATCAAATAACATTGCTTTTAGCCTCAATTCGAGAAGAAAGTTTGAGTGACCAAGGTTGTATTTCCATGTTTTTCATGCATTATTCCTACCCAAACTGCTTGTTATCAAGTCCCATCCAAATTTTCTTGATTTGGGTTTTTCTTCAGAGTGATTTCCACCATGTTTTCCAATATTCAAAGAAACACCAGATAATTAGTGAATTTGAGAAAACTGGCAATCTATGAAAAATGGAAACTAGAACTAGTAGGTTGAAGGATGCAAAAAAAGAAGAAGGTTGTGCAATATTTATTTGAGCAACTATGCACAAATATAGTTTTATCTCAAACAAAACATGAAACATTAATAGTCTCTCCTTTCTCAGAAACCCAATTAGAAACCAGATCTTTGCAACAAGAATTTTCCTGCAATCTCCCACCATATGACTCTGGCTCTAAGAACCATAGTGTTTTCAGGCTACAATACTCATCTTGGGTTTGTAGGGGAGCATGATAATTTTCTCAACTTATGTTTTTATTTCTTTTCTTCCCCAAAAGAAAAATAGAAAACCAGATCTTTGCAACAAGAAAACCTACATGATTCATAGACTCTGAGGATTTTTCAAGCTGCAGTAATGATTATGAACATAGATTTCTCTATTCTATGCTTCTTCAAAAATCCCAAAAGGAAATAGGATTTTAAATCCCAAAAGGAAATAAGGTTTTTCTCCATGCCTCACTCACTCTTCTTATCCAGATCCCATCCCATCCAAATAGCCAGGTAGGTAGTTTCTTTGTTCCTATATGAATTCAATGAGATCCATTCCAACAATTGATCTATCATTAGTGACACATATCATGTCTTTCTACCCACCTTTATGTTTATGCATATTTTCCCTCCATGACCATTTACTCAATCAGACCTGCATCCAAATATAATTTTGAATTTGCATCTAAACAAACTTTTGAAGGTGCGACTATGGTTTTTGGTCCACCTCTAGTAAAAATGTGTGTTGAGGTTGTCAGTAAAATTTCATAGAAACATTGAACAGGTGTGAAGGTTTATTTTTACAAATCATGTTTCCACTAAAGCTAAAGGGGATAGGGACCTACTCTGAAGTGTAATCTAGTGTATTTTAGTTTAATGTGATCTAGAATGGTGTGCTAATTATAAGGGCATACTAGATGGAATTGACAAAGGAAAGCTTGAACTATTGAAGGAAAACACATGCTAAGAAGTGATGGAAACGATTTAGGTTTACTCCATGACAAATGGCATATTGAAGCACATTGTTCATATTAATATAACATTAGTATATTAATCAGTTATTTTGATAACTGTAATTTATGATATTTCATAACCGGAGAATAAAGAAAAGATTGGCTTTGGATATTTTGATTGATTCAATGTAAAACCTGAGTAATGGGAATGTACTTTCCTAGGTTTCATTATTTTGATGGATCATAACACTTCACTAAGACTCTGGTCACATAATTCTTACTTTGGGTTGTGATATCACATACATTACTTGATTGGAATCATGTTCCTTATTTCAATGGCCAATTTCCCTGGTTGTAGGTCAAAGAACTTGATCCCTCCATAGACAAAGATATAAGAGATGAGGGTTGTTGGTTTCCACAAAATACTATGGGAAACAAATAGAACGAATGTTTTACCAGAGAAGAGAGCAAGTTCCTGATCTTACTTATTTTCTTGTACCCAAACTTGATGAAACATATATCAAAATATGGAATCATCAAAAGAGCCACATGAATGGTATCGGATGTATGCAGATTTGGTACTATAAAACATTCACAGGATTTGGCCTTTGCTTTGACCTCATGGTTCATTTTTACACTAGTATATATAACATACAAAATTCCATTCCTTCCCTGGGCATTGAGGAAGTCCTATGAAAATCATAAGGCCTGAATCTACTCCATGAAGAGAATATTTAGAAATCCTTAATTTGATAAATATCACTCCACTTGCACTCACTCACACACCTATGATTTTGGTAACGTAGAAGTTAAGAATTTTTCTTGTGATTATCGATGCTATACAAAAAAAAACCGTGAACTCTTGACCGTGTACATAGGGAAATTGTTTACAATGTACACAAGGGAATTTTTTCCTTAAGACATGTTGTTGTAATATCTGTGTCAACAACCAACAAAAGAACTATTTTATCTATTAAATAGATCCATCCAAAGACATAATATGTTTTTATATACAACAATTATTTACATATGAATTTAGATATTCTCTTTGAATTGCTACTATACATCTATCAAATGGGATTTTCTCAAGTGAACAACTGAGATTGTCTTTCAAGATTGACATTAAAAGAGACAGGTCACATAGTAATTCAAGTCAATCATGTTGATTAAGGTTGGTTGCCATTGATGTCAACCCTTGAAGAACTCCCCATAGCACAAAGGTTCGGTAATGGACCCACGATTGTTTGATGTAAAGATGACTCATTATTGTATTTTCATGGTTGATAATAAGTATAAATGGATGAACTCCAAAGTGGTCCCCTTATGGTGAAATCCCTCATGGGAAGACGCTTTGTGGATGTAGTTATCCTAGAAGTATGGTTAGACAACCCATGCTTGTTTATGGAATAATGAGATGAAGGTCAATGATTTTTTCATTTAAACTATCCTATATGGATAATTATTGTCATGTTATTTCCGGTGGTATATGGAATGTCACATAACTCCTCACGGTTAGAGAGTTATGGCCATCAGAAGTTGGAGAACCCAAGTTTGGGTAATGGACCCAAGTTTGCTTGATGGATAATAGTATGAGTTTTGATATTTTTTCAAGTACTATTATTCTATATGGATGGTACATGTCATTCAATTTCTGGTGGTATGTGGAACGTCACATAAATCCTCACGGTTTCAGAGTTATGGCCTTACGAAGTTGGAGGACTCTCTTATGTCATCTAGAAGCCCCAAAAGGTCAAAGTAGTCAAAGTGGCTTAAGAGATTTTAGAAGGTAAATAATAAAGTGAATTGATAAGTGTACTATAATTCAAAGTGAATACACAATAAATTATTTAAATAATAAATTTAATGGAGAAATTAGAAGTGGGTTAACCCTAAAATAAGGAAAGTGGGTTAACCCTAAAATAAGGAAAGTGGGCTAACCCTAAAATAAGGAAAGTGGGCAAAGTGACCTAGAAGATGTTTTTAAGGAAGCTACTTGGAGAGTATAAATAAGAGGAAAGGCTCTCTCATTTTAGACACACTTGAGAATATTGAATACCTATAGGTGTTTGAGGTAACCAAAGGATATCTAAACCTAATTTCTGAGGGAATGTGAAGAAAAGAAGGCTGGAATTCAAGGAAGGATAAATTCTTTTGATGATGCTTTCTAAGGTATGTTATTTACAGGTCATCTCACCATTTCCGCAATAATTGTTTTTATAGAATGCTTCAGACCATGAAATTTCTATTCCATTAAGGAAACATATCCAAGTATCTGTGGTAAAAAATTTATCTTGTGGTTCATTGTATTTTTAGAATTACACTCCGTGGAAAATAGGGTTAGTGGCTAGTCCTGAAACTAGTCAAAAACAGGTGTTTGGGGGAAAAACATCATAAATACTTCATAATAGATCCCAATTCAGTAATACAAAATGTGTTGATTACATTACAGTCTATATTATGTTTTGTAACAATTTCAAATCGATTCAACAAATATTTCGTGCGGGACACGCTCTACAAGGTCGCTCTCTAGAATAAGACAGAATTTAGCAAGGTATGCCATTTTTGCTATAACTACTTTTCTGAGAGGTTCCAAGTAGTGAAACCTGGAGTAATTTCATATAACACGCTGAAAAACTTTTTTTATCAGTTTCATATATTTATTCATTACATGCACAAATTTAGGATTATTTAAAGTTAGGGTTGTTGACTAATCCAAAACTAGTCATGTGAGACTAAAGAAAAGTTTGATGTAAATGCTAGTCTCTTTTTGTTTAAAGTTAAGGAAGGTTTACAGGTATGTGATCATATACACCAGGTCTATTACAGAGTTATAAATCATATTTGGATGATGAAATTGATGAGGGATTTTGGTTGAGGTACAAGTTGGGTACATGGTTGAGACAAGTAGTTCATGAGTTGGCACATACATGAGGTGTATAGTTGATGATGTTGGTACATATTTATGAGTCATAGTTGATGAGTAGTTGACACATGATTGGTACATACTTGGTACATGGTTGTTTGCACTTGTTCATGGTACATGTTGATTATAGATTGTTTGGTACAGGTTGGTGCATGGTTGATGCACTTATTTATGGTATAGGTTGGTGCATGGTTGATGCACTTGTTTATGGTACAGGTTGATTACAGGTTGAGGTACAGGTTGATGCATGTTTGATGCATGGTTCA
>SNQJ01S0039401.1:44045-61182 GCA_010110895.2 Picea sitchensis
GAAGTTGGTGCTTCCAATGAATGTAATTCTTCAAGACATATAAGAAAAATCATTCTTTGGTTTTCTCTCGATTTGGGTTTCCACGTAAAACATTGGTGTACTATGTATGTTTGTGATTGTTCATTTCTTATTGCTCATTATTGGATAATAATTCTACATTGATATAACACTTGGATTATTTGAATAAAAAGGATTATAATTATGCTATTATTGATTCACCCCCCCTCTCAGTAATCCAACAATTGGTATCAGAGTAGGTTCCTTTAGAAATCAGTTTAACCACTGAAAGGTAGATCATGGAGAGTACCAACTTTTATAAAAATGGAATACCATAGTTTGATGGACAAAAGTATGATTTTTGGAGAATAAGGATGAAGACATATATACAGGCACAGGGATTTCAAGTTTGGAAATCAATTGTAGATGGATACACAACACCAGCAGTTCCACCAACAAATCACAAATCAGTGAAACTCGGTGAGAATAATTCCAAAGCCAAAAATGCACTTTTGAATGGTCTCAGTGATACGGTATTCACCAAAGTTTCACATTGTAAATCTGCTAAAGAGATTTGGGACAAGCTTCGAAATATTTATGAAGGAGATACAAAATTCAAAGCAACAAAGCTTCAAACTTACAGACGTCATTTCAAACAACTAAAAATGAAGGAAGATTAGAATATTGTAGCCTACTTCTTATGAGTCGATGAAACAGTGAATGCAATCATAGGATTGGGAGAAGAAATCGAAGAATCTGTAATTGTTCAAAAGGTACTAAGATCTCTTCTTATAAGATTTGACCCTAAGATATCAACACTAGAAGAAATATCGGATCTAAACTGAATAAATGCATGGAATCTTCACAACATATGAAATGAGAACTGAACAGGAAAATCCATATGTAAAAGAAGAATCCTTCAAAGCATCCAAAAGATCAAATCAAAAGAAAAAGGAACAAGAATAATATAGCAGCAGTAGTGACATCTCTGAAGATGATGAAGAAGTGGCCAACTTCGTCAAAAGACTGAACAAGGGAACCGACGGTAGGTATAGAGGTAAGCTTCCTTTAATTTGTTTTAATTGTGATGGTATTGGTCATTTTGCCAAAATATGTCCTCATAATAAAAAGATAAATGATGAAGGTTACTCAAAAGGCAAACACACATATAAAGGCAAAATAACTACAAAGAAAGTTTTCAAGAAAATCTTATTCATTAAAAGATTAAGTCATTAACAGTGAGACAGGAAGAGCTCTATTCATGGAAGTAAAAGACTCTGACAAAAAAGACTCTGAAGAAGAATATGAAGAAGCCGAAGAAGAATATGAAGAAGTCGAAGAAGAAATTGAAGAAGCAGAAGTTGACTATCGAGAATAATTAATGTGTGCCATAGAAGTTATCAGAAGAGAAAAGAATAAAAATAAGAAACTACAAGAAGAACTAGACAAGAAAAATGATACTCGAGAACTAGAACAAACGATCACAAAATTGAAGGTTCAAATAGAAGAAGATAAAAGAATTGATGAAGCACTCAAAGAAAAGCTAGAAGAAAAGGACATGATCATTGGAAACTTGGAAGCAGAGATTGTCGCACTAAGAAAGGATATTCAAAAGAAAAATATGTATAATAGCTCAAAAGTTATGGATGACATTATCAATAGTAAAAAATATCATCTTGACAAGTCCAGACTTGGATATAATCAGAAAAAAAAGGGATCAGGCTCCAAAACAACAGAGCAAGAAACATATCCAAAAATTTATGCATAAACAATCAAAGGGGATAGGAATATATACAAGGAAGATTACAGGGACACTCCTCCACCAAGAAGATTTAGATTTTAGAATCAACAATAAATAGATAGGCCTCAAGAAGAAGAAGGATTCATAAGAGCACCTCCTTTGAGAATATCTTCAACTCCTAGGTATCAAACTATATTTTTTGGTTTATGTTATGCATGTAATAATTTTGGACATAAAGTTGTGAATTGCAGAGATGACAACAAGAACAATAACAACTTTCAGAGTCATACACAAAGGAGTTATTCAAGAAGACCTAGTGAAACACAAAGAAGAAGTTACAACAGGTTTTAATCTTTGAGCACTGAAGTGGAATGTTACAAATGTAACAATTTTGGACACATGGCTAAATATTGTAGAATGACATTCCTTCCTAAATAACGTCAACAGAATAAAAACAGTCACAGACAGGAACCTTAGAAAATGACATGGATAAGAAAGCAATATCAGTATAGAAATGAAGAATGCACAATTTCTATAACAGCTAAGAAGAAGAAATGCAATCGGTATGTTGACAGTGGATGTTCAAAACACATGAAAAGTGATAGAGACAAGTTTCTTACATTACGAAAGGAAAGAGATGGATCAGTCTCCTTCGGAAATGATGATTCAGCCAAAATCATTGGAAAAGGAACAGTCTGATTTGGGAACAAGAATGAAAAGGCAGAAAATGTTCTACTAGTAGAATATATGAAACATAATTGTCTAAGTGTGAGTCAAATGTGTGATCAAGGTCATAAAGTTACTTTTGATTCACAAAAGTGTGAGATAAGAAAATAAGGTTCAAGGAAATTGGTCGCTACAGCTGCAAGAATTTCAAGAAACATATATGTGTTAAGTAAAATTGGAAATGAAAAGTGTTGTCTAGGAAAGGAATATGAAAGTTGGTTATGGAACAGAAGAATGGGGCACATACATTTTGATAACCTTGTCAAAGTAATCAAAAGAGAATCATTCATAGAAATGCCCCAGATCACGAAACCAACCAACACTTTATGCAAGCATTGTCAACAAGGAAAGAAAACAAAGACCAAGTTTAAATCAAAGGAATATTCAACGAAAAGACAACTAGAAATTGTGCATACTGGTCTAGTTGGACCAACTAAAACAAAGGGATTAAAAGGTGAGAAATACTTCATGTTATTAGTTGATGATTATACAAGAATGAATGCAATTTGCTTTCTCAAGAATAAGTCAGAAGCTTTTGAAAACTTCAAGATATACAAGGAAATGGTTGAAAATGAAATGGATTCAAAAATCAAATGCTTGAGATATAATAATGGAGGAGAGTTCAACTCAAAGGAATTTATGGACTACTACAACAATCATGGAATAAAAAGGCAATTCTTCGTTTCTAGGAGACCTCAACAGAATGGATTTGTTGAAAGAAACAACATGACAGTACAGGAAATGGATCAAACAATGTTAATGGATTTGAAATTAACAAATATTTTTTGGACATAGGAAGTGCATACAACAGTTCACATTCAAAACAAAGTAATGCTCAGAAACAACACTGACAAAACTCCTTACGAGCTATGGAAAGGAAGACCAGTAAATGTAAAGCACTTCAGAGTTTTTGGAAGCAAATGCTATATCAAAAGAGAAGATGGTGGAATGGGAAAGTTTGACTCTCGTGTGGACAAAGGAGTATTTTTTGGTTACTCAAATACAAGGAAATCATACAAGTGTTACAATCTAAGATTGAACAAATTTGTGGAAAGCATCAATGTAACAATTGATGAAACATGCAAACTAGAATCAAAGGAAGAAAATGAATCAATGAAACAACCCTTAGAAGAAGAAGCAGAAGATGAAAAATAAGTAGAAGATGAAGATGAAGAGAATCTGATAGAATTAGAAGAGAAAGTTCAACAAGTGTCTCCAAAGACACCCATTAAATGAGGACATAAGAATCATCCTTCAGATCAGATTATCGGAAACAAAGATACAGAAGTTGAGAGTAGAAGAAGAATCTATTCACCAGAACAAACACACCTAGCACTCTTATCTACAATTGAACCAAACTGTTTTGAAGAAGCCAACAAGGATGAATCTTGCAATAAGGCCATGGATGAAGAATTGGATCAAATAGAAAAAAATGACACTTGGGAACTGGTTCCAAGACCAAAGAATAAGAATGTGATCAACACAAAGGAACAAAGGTAGATTGAATGAATATGGACAGGTTACAAGGAACAAAGATAGATTGGTATGTAAAGGATATTCACATGTTGAAGGAATAGACTTTGAAGAGATATTTTCCCCAGTTGCAAGAATGGAAGCAATCTATTTTATTTTAGCTTATGCATGCTACAAAAATATTAAAATGTATCAAATGGATGTAAAATCATCTTTTTTGAATGGTGAACTTGAAGAAGAAGTCTACATTGAACAACCAGAAGGATTTCAGTTGTCAGAAAATGCAGATTATGTGTGTAAATTAAAGAAGGTCTTGTATGGTCTAAAACATGCTCCTAGGGAATGGTACTCTAGACTGGATAAGTATCTATAGCAGGAAGGGTTCAGTAAAGGAAGTGAAAACAACAACCTCTACATCAAGGCAAGTCAAGGTAATATTTTAATAATTGAAGTTTATGTTGATGATATTATTTTTGGTAGTGATGATGACAGGTTAAGACAAAAATTTGCAAAAGATATGCAGAATGAATTTGAAATGTCGTTACTTGGAGAACTATCCTTCTTTCTAGGACTTCAGATACGCCAAAGAAACCAAGGAATTTTTATTTCACAAACCAAGTATATCAAAGAAATGTTAAAAAGGTTCAGTATGGAAGATTGCAAACCAGTTATCACTCCCATGCAAACCAGTTGCAAGTTGAGGAAAGATGATGATTCGAAGTCAACAGATCAGAAGAAATACAGGTCAATGATTGGCAGCCTACTATATGTGACAACATCCAGACTAGATGTAATGCAGGTAGTTGGACAGGTGGAACGATTTCAGGTAGCACCAAAGGAATCACATGTATTATCAGTGAAGAATATTTTCAAATATCTCAAAGGAACATAAGAGTTTGGATTATGGTATCCAAAAGGAAAGGATCTATCACTTATTGCCTACACAGATGTAGATTGGGTAGGTTGTATTGATAACCGATGAAGCACCAATGGAGCAAAATTCTACTTGGGTGAGTGTTTAGTGTCATGGATAAGAAAGAAACAATCATCAGTATCCTTATCTACAACTGAGGCAGATTACATTGCAACAACATCATGTTGTACATAGGTTTTTTGGATGAAACAAACTCTAACAGATATACTGGTTGAGTATGATGACCCCATTCCAATATATTGTGATAATACAAGTGCCATCAATATCTCAAATAATCCAGTGATGCACTCCAAGATGAATCACATTCCAATCAAGTATCACTTTTTACGGGAACAGGTTGCAGAAAAGAACATCAGAGTTGAGTATGTGGGCACAAAAAAACAAGTGGCAAAAATATTTACAAAACCACTTCCACGGGAAGCCTTTGAGTATCTTTGCCAGAGACTCAGATTTATTTCTACTCCAAAATGAATTATTTTGAATTCTTATCTTATATTTATTAGATGTAAATGAGGAAGAACCATAATAAGACATTTCACTCAGGGGGAGAAGCCCCGAATGGAAAGATACCTTTTCCATTGATGACAAAGGGGGAGAGATTTATCAGATGCAGAGGACAGAGGCATGGTTCCAGAGGGAGAATATTTTTCAGATGTAGAGGATAGAGGCATGGTTCCAGGGGGATCATGAGTGATAAGATTTCAGTATTGCATCAGAGTGTTTCGATCAATGCAAAAGGGGGAGATTGTTGATTAAGGTTGGTTGTCATTGATGTCAACCCTTGAACAAAGCCCTGTAGTACAAAGGTTGGGTAATGGACCCAAGATTGTTTATTGTAAATATGAATCGTTATTGTCTTTTCATGGTTGATAATAAGTAGAAATGGATGAACTCCAAATTGGTCCCCTTATGGTGAAATCCCTCACGGGAAGACGCTTTGCGGATTGAGTTATCCTACAAGTATGGTTAGATAACCCNTGTAAATATGAATCGTTATTGTCTTTTCATGGTTGATAATAAGTAGAAATGGATGAACTCCAAATTGGTCCCCTTATGGTGAAATCCCTCACGGGAAGACGCTTTGCGGATTGAGTTATCCTACAAGTATGGTTAGATAACCCGTGATTATTCATGGAATAATGAGATGAAGGTCAGTGAATTTTTCATTTAAACTATCCTATATGGATATTTCTTGTAATTCCATTTTCGATGGTATGTGGAACGTCACATAACTCCTCACGGTTAGAGAGTTATGGCCATGAGAAGTTGGAGAACCCTAGTTTGGGTAATGGACCCAAGTTTGTTTGATGGATAATGGTATGATTGTTTATATATTTTCAGGTAATAATATTCTATATGGATGGTACATGTCATTCCATTTTTGGTGGTATGTGGAATGTCACATAAATCCTCACAGTTTGAGAGTTATGGCCTTACGAAGTTGGAGGACCCTCTTATGTCATCTAGAAGCCCCAAAAGGTCAAAGTAGTCAAAGTGGTTTAAGAGATTTTAGAAGGTAAATAATAAAGTGAATTTATGAGTGTACTATAATTTAAAGTGAATACAAAATCAATTATTTAAATAATAAATTTAATGGAGAAATTAGAAGTGGGTTAACCCTAAAATAAGGAAAGTGGGCAAAATGACCTAGAAGATGTTTTTAAGGAAGCTACTTGGAGACTATAAATAAGAGGCAAGGATCTCTCATTTTAGAAAAACTTGAGAATATTGAATACCTATAGGTGTCTGAGGTAATCAAAGGATATATAAGATGAATTTCTGAGCGAAGGTGAAGAAAATAAGGCCGGAATTCAAGGAAGGATAAATTATTTTGATGATGCTTTCTAAGATATGTTATTTACAGGTCATCTGACCATTTTCGCAATAATTCTTTTTCTAGAATGATTCAGAACTTGAAATTTCTATGCCATTGAGGAAACATATCCAGGTAAATTTGGTAACAAATTCATCTTCTAATTCGTTGTAGTTTTGGAGTTACACTCCATGGAAAATAGGGTTTGCGGCTAGTCCTTAAACTAGTCAAAAACAGGTGTTTCGGGTAAAAATGTCATAACTTCTTCATAACAAATACAAATTCAGTAATACCAAATGTGTTGGTTATATTACAGTATATAGTATTTTTTGTAATCATTTCAGATCGATTCAACAAATATTCAAAGAGGGGAACTCTCGACAAGGTTTCTCTCTAGAATAAGCCATAATTCAGCAAGGTATGCCATGTTTGCTATAACTACTTTTATAAGAGGTTCCAAGTAGTGACACCTGGAGGAATTTCACAAAAAATAATAAAGAACATTGTTTATCAGTTTTAGATCTTTATTCATTACAGGTACATAGTTATGATTATTTCAAGTTAGGGTTGTTGACTAATCCAAAACTAGTCATGTGAGACTAAAGAAAAATTTGATGTAAATGATAGTCTGTTGTTGTTTAAAGTTAAGGAAGTTTTGTAGGTATGTGATCATATACACCAGGTCTATTACATATTTATAAATCATATTTGGATGATTAAATTGATGAGGGATTTTGGTTGAGGTACAAGTTGGGTACATGGTTCAGACAGGTAGTTGATGAGATGGTACATGCTTGAGGTGTATAGTTGATGATGTTGGTGCATATTGATGAGTCATAGTTGATGAGTAGTTGACACATGATTGGTACATACTTGGTACATGGTTGGTTGAACTTGTTTATGGTACAAGTTGATTATAGATTGTTTGGTACAGGTTGGTGCATGGTTGATGCATGGTTGATGCATGGTTCAGGTTTATTGGTACATGTTTACAGCGGTATATCTCATATTGATAGTGTGACAGTGGTTCCATCATTCTACTTCTACTTTAGTGTGGTTATATGGGGCAAGGACAGGTGGTTGTAGCCACCTTCCGGTAGTAGCCGGAGAACATAGGAGGTTGTAGCCTCCTTCTGGTTGTAGTCAGAGAATTGGGGAGTTGGAGCTTCCCTCAAGTTGTAGCCTGAGAAACTAGGGGGTTGGATCCTCCTTCCAGTTGCAGCTAGAAAACAAAGGAAGTTGGTGCTTCCAATGAATGTAATTCTACAAGACATATAAAAAAAATCATTATGTGGTTTTCTCCTTATTTGGGTTTCAACGTAGAACACAGGTGTACTGTGTATGTGTGTGATTGTTCATTTCTTATTGCTCATTATTGGATAATAATTCTACATTGATATAACACTTGGATCATTTGAAGAAAAACGATTATAATTATGCTATTACTGATTCACCCCCCCTCTCAGTAATCCAACAAATCAATGACAACATGTTGTGATCTATGATTACAATCTTTCAAACCTAAATATTCAACAACCTCATCCATGCCAAGTCAAGCAATGAAAGATCTTCCCTAAAGGTAGGTACTTGCTGCTATGAAACAATGCTTGTTATAAGTGAATTTATTTTAGTTGTATGGTATTTTATTATTACAATGAGGATTTGATAATAGTGGGAACGAGATTAAGGAACTGCTCCACCTGCAACACAAACATTACTTTTCCTATATTTTTTAGTTTACGGGAAAATAATAGATCATATTTATTAGGATGACATATGACAATATCATGTGTAGTTGTACTACATTAAAGGATTATAATTCAATTTATGAATATTTTTAATTTTAAAAGGAGTTTAGAAATAATTTGATATTTACAATTGTCTTTTTATTATTAAGCTACCACAACTACATTTATTAAATGTGGTTGATATACGTTCATCATTGATACTAAAGAAAATAAAATGATTCCCTTGAGGGATTAATATTCATACCTTAATTCAAGTTCTGCTAGCTCAATCCATTAAGGTGTGGGTTTCATTTTCTAGGTGACCCCAGTTCAATACCCTAACAGTGAGTTTAGTCGGGAGGAGACACCCAAAAATACAGGCATTTTAAGGGTTGGTGAGGCCTAGGCTGGGTGTAATCCTTGGGTGATTTTAACAGCTTATATGCCCCTAGGTTGTGTTTTCTTAGCCAATGGTTAAAAAATTTGGCCTCGTAGGTTACAAGCACATTTCTAAAAAACAAACAAAAAACGATTATCTTAAGAATATTTATGAATTTGAGATACCTGATTATAATCATGAAAGGAATTGCACAAAGTAAGAAAAACACATTTCTCGGTGCTTATCATGCACTTACATCTATAATTATCCATTGTTTCTACTATTTGTAGAGAGAAAACGTCTCTTTGACTTACTATCCAAACTACCCTCATACTTGTTTTTTTTTCAAAGATGTACTATTACCTAATTGGTTGTAAATCCTATCCTTTTATCAAAAATGCAAAAAAATTATGAATCCTAAATATTATTATAGTCATCCAATATTGCTAATAGTATTTAATAGTAGTCTTCTGTCCCTCACTTCCCTTGTGAGGTGCCCTCCTAAAATGTTTGAAAATATATTGAGCCTTATGATAGTATTAATCCTTCTTTAGGTTGTCTACAAGAATATTCAATTCACTATAGATGTGACAGATATTGAAATAATGAAAGGAATCATCTATTTCTTTTAAGTGGAGGCCAAACATGTATTATGTGCTATCCAAAATCCTGAGAGCACTAGGAAAGGAAGACACTTATGATTTTTTAATTATGGCCTAGAGTACCAGTTTTTCAGACAACCCTCTACAGTCAAACCCCTTCCAAGATTCTTGATTTTAATCCAACCACTCAAATATTACCAAAGATACAAAATATATTCATAGGAAATGAATAGATGATTAACTTGTTCTTCTTCCTTCTTACATAATATACATATACTTGGGCCTTGAAATAATATTTTATTAATAGACTCCCATAATATAACCCAGTCATTAAGCACAAGCCACACAAATATTTTTATTTTCAACAATGCACAAACACTCCATATCTAAAACCACCACCATTTCACCCGACTATAATCCCCAACCTTCATGAATTGATAGCCTTGTCGTGTCGTATAACTTCCTCTCGTCTTATTTAAAGTTCACAATTTTTTTTAAGGTGGACATTGAAATACTTTATTCATGGATAACATTAAAATATATCTAAAGAAGGAATTACAAATATCCCTCATATTTGGCTACAAAAAGCACTATTCAATGCAATAAAATTTAAAAAATAATAAATTCACACATCTCCCTCATAATGGACGATAAACAACACGTTTTATCCTAATGAGTGTAGATGCATATTAACTCCATGTTTATCATGCACTATGTCATGTGTCAACCCCATGTTGAGCACCTATGGATCTATCCATCATGTGCCAAGAAGGATCAAATCCCTTAAGGTGAAATATTGTCCTCAAGTTTTCTGCTTCAAAAAATGGACTACACCTTGAGGGATTTGATCCCTCTCATAGCATGATAAATTTATAGTTAAGATGGATCTATGTTGATTACACTCACACACACAATGTGTAAATTCATACACATCTCCATCATATTAAGAAACACACCAATGAAATGATTTAACCATAATATTTGTTTTCCTTTCAATTAGTTTATATATAGAGAGAGAGATATGGGTGTTCACAAGAAGTTGATGGACAAAAAAGTGGCAATAGTTTGAGCATGAACACACTCACATAGAAAAGTATGTACATTCCTATAAATGTGTGTGCATTTTTAAGAACATGCACACATTCTTGATTTGATAGACTCAACAATCCCCAAACCTCCACCGAGGACACCAAGTCATCCCCTTGACAAGAATGTTCAAATGTTTCTAGGAACACACATGCACTCTAGCAATGCATGTGCATTCCTCTGATTAATTCTTTTAAAAGTGTTGTTATTGATGTATGTAGCATCAGACATGTATTTCTACATAAGCTTTGTCTCTAGCATGCAAAAGTTTTCCAAAGCCTTCTATCTTGGCAACTTTACTTTAGTTAAAGGAATTATTAAAGTAAAGTTATTTTATTAATTAATTATTGAACTAATTGATTTATTTAAGAAAATGCTAAAAGTAATTAGGATGTAATATAAATATCAAATGGGTGTGAGAAGTAATTACAACCGTCAATCACATTGGAGATTACAAATAGACTATAAATCAAGATTATAAAAGAAAGGCTAGGGTGAAGGAGGAAGACACTTGAGACATATTTGTCAGGTTGATCTAGAGAGATTGACAAAGGACAAAGAGAGTTGGAACATGAAGGATTGTGATTTAAGAATATAGTGGATAGGTGGAGGAATTCCATATAGAGATTAAATGAAGGAAAAGAGAGAACAGAGGCTGCCACAAGCGGGTTTAAGTCAGACGGACCTGTTAGCATCGGAAGTCACTCCTGGATTGCTAGCAGGAGAAGAGCCCGACACCCATCAGTTTTATGTCACAGTTTAATAAATGGGGTGATCAAATGGAGGTAAAGACTCGAGAAAATATAGCTTTAACTCGGTAAACTAGGCCTGGTATGTAGAAAGCGAGGGAGGTCTTGATCCAACTTATGTCAGTAATTTGATTAAAGGGTGGTAGATGGAGGACTTGTAAGAAGGGTGAGCAAGACTGCTTCGGGAAACAGACCTTCGAAAGCTTGAAGAAGAAAAACTCAGGAGCCAAGATCCTCTTAGTCCGGAGCTTCAAGGAGCTGAAGAGTGACTCGACTAGATCCTCCAATTCCAAGTCGTCCAGCGATACGAAAATAACAGGGATCGACTAGAAAAAATGTGACTATTACAGTGATCCAACCTAAATCATCCTATAACAGCCACAACTCGACTGGATCCTCCAATTCCGAGTTGTTCTAACACAGTGTACGAGAGATGGAAAGAGGTTGACATCCATAAAGTAAGAAATCTCAAATGATTTTACATAAACCAGAGCGACCAACGCTTCATCAAAATTTTACAGTCGGGAGCTCTGCTCAACCATCGATACTTTACAAAAACTCAAACTAAGTCTATATACTCAGGAAAATTCACCTCGCAGAGGCGTGCCCAGTTACCCAAGGCTCAGTGTCCCCTTCAGTCAAACTCGTATTGATATCTTTCTTTAAATGCCACCTTAACTACGCATGGCTCCTGTAAGGAGGGTAGTTGAACCATGAAGTGCTCATCTAGCGTGCGCAGACTTCTCTGTCGAGTCAAGGACCTTGGCACGGCTTCGTTCAGAGAATCGATACATAGGACCTCTAGGAATAGGTGGCTTGCCAGACCCTCCATTCCCCTCATTTAATGAACGAAAGGAGGTTTCAACCACCCACTCTTGCCTTCATTTACTTCAGTACTAGAAATAGTTGTTAAGATTGGGCCCGATGGCGCCTGGAGATTGTGATGATCCCTTCTGCAACTGAACTCGACGCCTTTGGACCTCTTTATGCAGCTCCTCTCTCTCCCCAAGAGACCATGGGCTGTGACCATATGCTTTCGGCGTTCGCCGATATGAAAGGGCTAACCTTTACTGATTGAAATCGCGATGAGTGATATGTCGAGACGGCTCGATCTGACACCACGTGTCCCACTAGATCCGACGGCTCTTAACTCTCCCAGCGATACCGTCGGCCCCTGTCTTGGATTTTCTCGGCACCTCGCGCATCGAAAAATAATGGAGCTTCTCTTTGTGTGTTGGAGTCACGATGGGCGAAGCGCCGAGATGGCTCTATTTGCCGCCAAATGTCCCCTCTGGATGGACGGCTGAAAACACTTCGTGAGACCGCAAGCCCCAGTTTCTATGATTTCGGTGCTATCGGGGTTCAGGGTTTTGCGATGTTGATCAACACGAAACTCTCACCCCATGAACCCCTGATCGTCAAAACGCCGATGTGACCAGATCTCGTGCCACGTGCCCTTTGGGATGAGCAGCTGTCATCCATTCCTGAACATGCTATGGGCGCCATCCATGCACTAACATTCGCGCAACTTTCTTGATCGTGATTTCCCGCTCACCGCTGATTTGATTCTTTGGATACATCCTGGACGTTGAAATCGGAGTGCTCGCTCGCTTGACCTGGGCCCAAAATGGATCTCTTTGTGTGCTACGCTTGGGCACTTATCGCAATCTCGCAGACATGTGTACCTCTGTGCCCCGATACCACAATTGTTACTAACATTAGGCTCCATGGGGGATAGATTCGTCCCTGTGATGCTCTAAGGACTCATTTTGCAGTTCCAGTGCCTCCCTGTTCGACTATGGAGTCATTATTAGACCGTAAAAATAAAAAAAAAGAAAACAAACTAATAAACAAAAAGGACAATATTTACAAACAAAGGAGCCATCTGAGACTCAAACAAAACATTTCTTCGGGAAATTCCCATTCACTGGGATGCTGAAAACTTCTTCACCTTCCAAACCTCGCAACCTATACGTGTTATTTGAGAAAGTCTCAGAGATTCTGAAAGGCCCAATCCACAGGGCTTCAAATTTGTTGTGTTTTCCCTTATCTTGTTTAGGAGCATCCCATTTCAGCACTAGGTCTCCTATATGGAACCGCTCCTTCTTGGCCTTCTTATCGAAGACCTGCTTGATCTTTTGCTGATGGTCTTGAATCCTGTCCATTGTCTGCTCCCTAGCCTGATGGACCTCTACTAGCTGATGAATCCTTCTGATCATGTCATTGGGCTCTTCTTGATAATCCTGGAAGAATTTCACTACGGGAATGGCCAGTTGAGAAGGGAAGACGACTTCAGCTCTGTAGACTAACTGGAAAGGGGAGAGACCTATAGATCTCTTTGTAGTCACCCGATCATCCCATAGGGTGAATTTCAGCTTTGAATTCCAAGCCCTTTTGTTGTCTTCCAACAACCGTTTGATGATCCTTATCAGGCTTTTGTTGGAGGATTCTGCTAGACTGTTTCCCTGTGGATAATATGGGGTGGAGTGAATCAATTTGATCTCGAACCTTTTCACAGAACTTGGCTAGTGGTTCAGACCCGAAAGTGGCTGCATTATCAGTGACAATCTTATTTGGGCAGCCGAACCTTGTGATGAGGTCCTCCAAGAATCCAATGATTACCTTGTGGGAAGCACTCCTGGTGGGGATAGATTCAATCCACTTGGTAAAGAAATCTGTAGCATTCAGGATCCACTTGTGCTTCCCACTGGAGGCAGGGTGAATTTCTCCAATGAAATCTAGGCCCCACTGCTGGAAAGGCCCTGAAACCACCACCGGATTTAACGACAGAGACTTGAGTTGTTGCTTTCCTACAAATTTTTGATGCAGGCTCTGACCCTTTTGCAGACATCAGTGAACATGGTAGGCCAGTAGTACCTAGCCCTGAGGATTTTGTGGGCTGTGGCTTTCCAGAAATGGTGCCCTCCACACATGCCGCTATGAAATTTAGCCACGATCATTTTGGCCTCTTGTGGACTCATGCATTTTAAAAGCACCCCCAGGGAGTCTTTATAATACAACATTTGATCGATCAGGCAGTATCTGACTGCCTTGAGCTTCAAAGCTCTTGCTTTGTTCCTTTCCAGGCCATCTGGGAGCCGCAACTCTTGCAGAAAGTATATGACATCCTTATACCAAGGACATCGAGCTAATGTGGGCTCTCTTCGAGGGTCCATTTTAGACAGACGACTTTGTGGAATTCTTGAGCATTCGTTTATGAAATTTATCCCCAGAGCTTGGCAATTTGCTTCAGCCAACAGTTTGGCTAAACCTTGACCTTTGATCAATTTGGTGGGCCTTATTTCTAGGTTGAATTCCAGGATTTTGGCTATCCATTTACTCCTTCCGTCTATGTCAGGCTGAATAAGAATTTCTTTAACAGCAGCCGAGGGGACATAGGCAATGATCTTTGACTGCAGGACGTAGGTTCTAAAATATTTGAGAGCTTTTACTAGAGCATAAGCCTACTTCTCCATAGTGTCATACCTGACTTCGGCATCCCTCAATGTTCAGCTGAAATAAGCAACAGGCTTCTCTAGCCCAATGTCATTTGTCTGTAATAGAACAACAACCACTGTGTCAGGTGAGGCAAAGGAGAAAATAAGGAAATCCTTTGAGTAGTCAGGACTGATAAGCACAGGAGCTTCAGTCAGCGCCTTCTTGATTTGTTCAAAGGAATGTCGTGATTGAGGGGTCCACCTTACTTCATTATCTTTCTTCAACATGGTTGTTATAAGCTTTACCTCCTCAGAAAAGTTAGGCACAAACCTCCTAAGAAAATTAATTTTACCGAGGAAAGATTGGACCTCCTTCTTGGACCTCGGGATTGATAAGGATTGTATCGCCTCAACTCTGCTGGGGTCAATTCTGACTCCTTCTGCCGATACTATGTGGCCTAGTAACTTTCCCTCCTGCATGGCGAACAAAGATTTCTTGGGGTTTAATGAAATGCCAAACTTTCTGCATTTCAAGAAAACCTTCCTAAGATGGCGACGATGTTCCTTATCAGATTTTGAAAACACTGTGATGTCATCCAGATAAACGACCACAAATTTATCCTTTGTCACGATGAAAGCTATATCCATGGAACGTTGGAATGTTGCCCCTGCATTCATTAATCCAAACAACATCTTGGCATACATGAATGTACCCCATGGAGTGGTGAACGTTGTATTTTCCCTGTCCTCAAGCAGAATGGAGAATTGATTGTAGCCAGAGAATCCATCTATCATGGACATCCTGGAAGCTCCTGTTACCCTCTGCAGTATATGTTCCATCTTTGGCAAAGGATAGTTATCCTTTCATGATATCTTGTTCAGGTTTCTGAAGTCTACACAGAGCCGGATCTCTCCATTCTTTTTCCTTACTAGCACCAAGTTGGCCACCCACTCTGAATATCTCAGTGGTACAATGATCTGAGCTTGAAGCATATTCTTCACTTCCCTCTCCATGATAGGCAGCAACATAGGGTTGATCTGTCTCAGCTTCTGCCTAAATGGCTTCGCCTCCTCTTTTAATGGGATTGTATGCTCGATGACAGAGGTGTCATAGGTTTTTAGGTCTTCGTAGGTCCAGGCAAACACATCAGCAAATTCCCTCAAAAGTCCAGTGTATTCAGACCTCTGCTCCTTTGTTAGATTTCTCGACAATTTGACAAACTTGGGCTCACTCTCAATCCCAATGTTGCACTGGATAGTACCAATGTCATCCTCTGAGGTTTCTCCCTTTAACGACACATCATTTATATCAAAAATCCTTTCGAAAGGAACCAGTCCCCTTGGAATATGATTGTTGGGCATCTATACAATGTTACGCTCTGCAATCTTATTCAAAAAAGTACCCCCATCAAGCTTTTCTTTAGAGACAGAGTCTTGGTCGATGTGCATATCTGAAAATTCTTCGACAGTCTCCAAGAACTTCTTGATCTCGAGATCATCCTCGAATACCTTCCAATGTTTGACGTTGTCAGGTATGGAGGGCCTGTATTTCACTTCTACATCATATCTGCATTTAGGCGGCAGGGGTACTTTGAAATTACTTGTTGATGTAGCCAAGGAATCTACCATCGTGTTCTCCTCTCTTGGGATGAAAGAAATGTTAAACGCCAAGAAGAAACTGTCAACTAGGTCCCATACCTCATTTTTGTAGCTTCTGAGTCGAGGATGCTTAGCCTGATAGGCGTTTCTTATCTGTTGGACCACCAACTCTGCATCTTCGAACAATGTTACCTCCTGAATTCCCATTTCCTTCGCAGCTCTTAATCCCAGAACAAGAGCTTCATACTCTACCACATTATTGGTAGCTTCAAATTCTAATTTGTATGATAGAGATATGATTTCCTCAGCGGGTGACACAAAAACCACCCCAGCTCCAGTGCCTTCCCTGGAAGAGGCTTCATCAAAGAACATTTTCCAGAAGGGGGTGATGGAGGGAGGAAATTTAGGGGAAATGGTGGGTTTCTTTCTGAGTTTAAGAGGAGGCTCAGGGGCATGGGTGAGTTGTAGTAAACTGGAGCCTAAATCAGTGTCCAAGGAAAAGATAGGATGATTGGTAGGGTTGGCTTCATCGTTGATTATATAGGTCAGTTGGGATTCTCTGTATAGTCTTCTATGCTCTCCTCCAAACACTGGGATAGTGGCATAGATGAGGTCCATCTGCAAGGTTCCTCCCAGTCTCTTTATCCAAGATCTTGACAGCAACATACCAAACTTGGGGGGAACATCGACCACTACAATATCCATGACCACACTTTTCATGGGCAATTGAAACAAGGTCACGACCAGGTCTTTGATGACTCCTAGACACTGAACTTTCCTGGAGTCAAAGGAATAGAGGTCATGATAGGCTCGGATGACTTCTAGTCCTAACTCTTCCATGACAGTTTTGGGCATGAGGTTGTGAGAAGCCCCC
>SNQJ01S0039401.1:61192-76661 GCA_010110895.2 Picea sitchensis
AACAGACCTTCAGAAGCTTGAAGAAGAAAAACTTAGGAGCCAAGATCCTCTTAGTTTGGAGCTTCAAGGAGCTGAAGAGTGACTCGACTGGATCCTCCAATTCCAAGTCGTCCAGCGATACGAAAATAACAGGGATCGATTAGAAACAATGTGACTATTACAGTGATCCAACCTACATCATCCTATAACAGCCACAAATCGACTCGATCCTCTAATTCCGAGTTGTTCTAACACAGTATACGAGAGATGGAAAGAGGTTGACATCCATAAAGTAAGAAATCTCAAATGCTTTTACATAAACAAGAGCGACCAACGCTTCATCAAAATTTTACAGTCGGCAGCTCTGCTCAACCATCGATACTTTACAAAAACTCAAACTAAGTCTATATACTCAGGAAAATTCACCTCGTAGAGGCGTGCCCAATTACCCAAGGCTTGGTGTCCCCTTCAGTCAAACTCGTACTAATATCTTTCTTTAAATGCCACCTTAACTACGCATGGCTCCTGTAAGGAGGGTAGCTGAACCATGAAGTGCTCGGCTAGCGTGCCGAGACTTCTCTGTCGACTCGAGGACCTCGGCACGGCTTCATTGAGAGAATCGATACACAGGGCCTTTGCGAATAGGCGGCTCGCTAGACCCTCCATTCCCCTCATTTAATGAACGAAAGGAGGTTTCAACCACCCACTCTTGCCTTCATTTACTTCAGTACTAGAAACAGCTATTAAGATCGGGCCCGATGGCGCCTGGAGATTGATATGATCCCTTCTGCAACTGAACTCGGTGCCTTTGGCCCTCTTTATGTAGCTCCTCCCTATCCCCAAGTGACCATGGGTTGTGACCATATGCTTTCGACGTTCGCGGATATGAAAGGGCTAACCTTTACTGATTGAAATCATGATGAGCGATATGCCGATATGGCTCGATCTGGCACCACGCGTCCCTCTAGATCCGATGACTCTTAACTCTCCCGGTGATACCGTGGGCCCCGGTCCAGGATTTTCTTGGCACCTCGCGCATCGGAAAATAACGGATATGCTCTTTGCGTGTTGGAGTCGCGATGGGCGAAGCGTCGAGATGGCTCTATTTTCCGCCAGATGTCCCCTCTGGATGGACGGCTGAAAACACTTCGTGAGACCGCGGGCCCCAGTTTCTATGCTTTCAACGCTATCGGGGTTCAGGGTTTCACGATGTTGATCAACACAAAACTCTCACCCCATGAACCCCCGATCGCCGAAACGCCGATGTGACCAGATATCGTGCCACGTGCCCTTTGGGATGAGCGGTTGTCATCCATTCCTGAACATGCTACGGGCGCCATCCATGCGTTAACCTTGTCGCATCTTTGTTGATCACGATTTCCCGTTCACTGTTGATTTGATTCTTTGGATACATCCTGGATGTTGAAATCGGAGCGCTCGCTCGCTTGACTTGGGCCCGAAATGGATCTCTTTGTGTGCTACACTTGGGAACTTATCGCAATCCCGAAGACCTGTGTACCTTTGTGCCCCGATACGACAATTGTTACTAACAGAACCCAAAGGAAATTGTTGCATCATACAAATCTTGTTGTATAGTATTTTTGTGCATGTATGTAGGCGCCAATGGAGATATGCATGTATATGTGGGAACACAATAGATACAGGAAAGTACATATTGAAAACAATGTAGTTATAGGTCATACAACATACTAGACTTTGCCAGGTTTGTCTACAGTTGTATTTCTCTCAATGGGCCATTATCCCTATGAGGGGATCCCTAATTTTAGCATAGAAAAATCATTCTCAGCATTGGTTTTCCCTTTGGGGTTTTTCCAAGGGTATCTACTAAAAACTATTTTTGTTCATGTGTGCATGATTTGGTTTCCATTTTTTTCTTCTGCTACATTTATTAAGTTGAATATTTTAGTAATGTACTCTTTTTTTTTTTCTGTTCTAAGACTTTTGCAGACATTGTTTTGATGAGATAGTTCTTTCGGATTCTATCATGGTAGTGGTGGATAAGCTTACTAAAGATACCCATTTTATTCCAGTTAAAATCACTCACAAGGAAACCAACATTGTTGATGTGTATATGAGAGAAATTGCTCGATTACATGGCATACCCAAGACAATTGTGTCTGACAAAGATCCAAAATTTACCTCAAAATTTTGGAAAGGATTATTTAATGGATTTGGAACAAATTTGAATTTTAGTACAACTTATCATCCATAGTCATATGGACAAACAGAGAGGGTGAATCAAGTGATTGAAGATATGTTGAGGATGTATGTAATGGATAAACCATGAAAATGGGAAGACTATCTACACTTGGTATATTTTTCTTATAAAAATGGGTACCAAACATCTTTAAAGATGATCCCATTTGAGGCACTTTATGGAAGAAAGTGCAACACACGGGTAAGTTGGGATAACCTAGCAGATAGAGCAGTGTTTGGGCCATATTTTCTCAGGGAAACAGAAGAGAAAATGATAAAAATAAAACAAAATTTAAAGGCTACCCAAGACAGGAAGAAACGATATGTTGATAAGGGTAGAAATCAGAGGGAATTTAAAGTGGGAGACCATTTATTTTTGAAAGTGAAGGCCAACATAAGTTCCCTGAAGTTGGGAATTTTTTCAAAGTTTGCAGCTTGCTATTGTGGGCCATTTGAAATCCTAGAGAGGATTGGTCTAGTAGCTTATATGATTGCATTATCTGCATCTATGTCTATTCATAATGTACTCAATGTATCATTTCTCAAGAAATATATACCTAATGCTAATCATGTTATTGATTGGAATGTGATTCGGGTGGGGCAAGAATTTCCTTTCCAGGTACATATGGTATGCATTTTGGACCTAGTACGGTCCTGAAGACATTACTTGGGAGCATGAGGATGCAATGCGGGCAAAATACCCGCATCTGTTTGAGGATTTTTGAAATTTTGTTGTATATGAGTACATAATGCACTGAGGGTAGTGCATAAATAAGGGGAGGGGATTGTAATATCCCTAGGCCAAACCCAATTGTAATGAAAATGAAAATGTACTTCAGTTGGTGAGCTATTTGATATCATTTTATGTATGCACCTTTCATGGCATAGTGCGCGCATGTACTACACGATAAAATTAGGAAGTGTGCACATTCCAGGATACCGCGCACAAAAACTTAAGTGCGCATGATTTTGAGGCCAGGGAGCCTTTGTGTATATGTCGTTTTTTATAGGCTGATGAGCCAGTTTTGTGATGATTAGGTCGGAGAGCCTAGATGTTAAAGGCTAGTGTGCCTACTTTTATATATGTCTCAGCATTAATATAAAATACATTGTTGCACGTAGACCAACCACGATAAAAGAGTATGGGGGACTAAACTCCACTAGTTAAGGAAAGGGTGGGGGATAAAATTTAAGGAAAAGGGGCTAAGATAGGGATCTTAAGCCAAAAAGGAATATTATATTACTATTTATTGAAGTATAAAGTATGGATAATTATTTTATCCTAAGTTCTAAAGATGGGGACAAGTGGGCCAAAGTAGCTCCCAACATGACAAGTGTCAATTTGGGGACATGCATACATATTGTTTGGACTTAGCTCATTTCCCATCATTCTTTCGATCATTCCCCCCATCATGGATTCATCGAGTCAGTCATCCATGAGCATTCACACACTCATTGAGCTATCTTTCGTACCTTCATTTCACTGTACCTGAACCTCTATCCATAGCCATACTTGTTTGTGTAGTTGGTTATCTTGGGAGATGGATTGAAGAAGTGGGTTGTTAGGCCCATTGGATATTCAAGAGGAAGGTTGTCAGGCCCATGAGAAATTCCTCTCTGGGTGAGAGAATTGATGGGAATTGATTTCCTAAAGATGCTAAACTACAGCTACAGGGCTTTGAGACTTCCTATTTGGCTTGTCGTTGAAGCTTGAAAAGGAAGTGGGGAAACCAAAGGACTGTTGAGAAGAGAAGGGGAACACTTTCGAGGGTGGGACAAGCATGTGGGGAATGAGGGACTGTAGTTTGTTAGTTTGAGTGGGAACCTGTGACAGAGTCTTTCCTATTGTCTATGAGTCGTTAGCCTGATTAGGAATCCCTTTACTTGGGTGGAGTTTAGTCCCAGCTCGGGGATGAACCACTGATGAGAGTGATGAGAAATGTGGTCTAAGGATGGGAGGTTCATGGAAGGTATGCACGCAGTTGGTGATATTATTACAAGGATAAGTGTCGATTTTGTCATAAATTTACATGCTCCATTATTATTTACGTGTTTATTTTTGTGGATTTATCCTATGTGTGGTTATAACTATGTTTATAGTTATGGGTATTTCTTGTATATGCTACATGTATGTGTTTACGGTTATTTTAGCATGAATCTGTGCAATTACAAAATGCATTTGTCTGTTTACATTTTATATATAAAGTTCCATAATATTTTTGTGTGTATATGTTTTAATTGCATGTAGTTCGAAAAATTTATGTGGCATAGCTCAGTTGGATGTTGGGTATGTTACAGTATGTTCCGCAGAGAGAAAAAAAGCGTTCTCTAGAGTAGCATGGCCCGGAATGGGTGGCCGAGGATGTTACATCAGCGCGTCTACTGGATGTCATTGGTTGTTGGTCCTTGTTTTGTCTTAAATACTATGAGGAAAATGATGTTTAATTTTCTTTGGAGAAGAAACAGTGAAACAAATCAACTGCATCTTTGGAAATGGGAATAGATTAATATACCAAATAAATTTGGTGGCTGGGGAATACGTAACATATTTGACTTTAGCAAAGCACTAGTTGTGAACACACTCTCGAGAGTTTTAGTGAGTGAGGGAATTTGGCACAGAGTAATTATGGATAAGTATTTACCTCACTCGACTGTCAATAATTGGATTAGATCAAAAACATTCCAACAGAAGGCAACATCAATAATTTGGAGAGGCTTATTAAAATCTTTGCACTTAATCACACATTGGTTAAGCTGGAATCCAGGGTTGGGCCAGCTCATCGCTCTCAAGAAATATTGGATTCTAGGGATGGGAAAAAACTCTTTTCTCTCATGTAATATTTTATCAGTACTAAGTCATAGGAATAATAACACTTGCACAGGCCAAGAGACATTCCGCCAGTCATCACTTATCCTCTTACTGGCTAAGTAGCAGTGACTTGGGTTTATCTAGAGATATCGCGACATAATGGGATCAATTTAGGCGGGCACTTACAGACTTTGGAGCTATCTTACAGGACATTGAAGACGACTTGATGTGGATAGGAGGGGATAACTCTAGATCTCCTACAATAAAAAACATCTATTGGGGAATAATTACAACAAAAAATATGAATAAAGTGGGGACTTGGAGACAGTCAATCTGGAAATGGAAAATCCAACTAAAGATCAAATTGTTCATTTGGTTGGTAGCGGAAGGAAAAATCCTTACTTGGGATTCACTACAAACAAGAGGATGGGAAGGTCCATGGCGTTGTTACCTTTGTAAACAAGAATCAAAAAATATTTATCATCTGTTTATGCAATGCCCCTTTACCAAATCAGTCTGGGAGAAAGTGATCATTGATCAGAACTTAAAAAATAGTCGGAAAGGTAACAATTTATCGGATTTCTTTAAGAATTGGTTTTAGGATAAGACAATTCCTACACTGATTGCAGACCATATATGTTGGTTCATATGGTTACAATGGAACAAATCTATCTTTCAAGAAACCACTCCATCTATACAGGCAGTTATATATAATACATTGGCTCTACAAAACATAATCACTGCTCATTTGAAGGATAGACCCACGAGAGATATTATGATTCGGCAGCAAAGTAATACATCTTTATCATGGTTCGATGTGGCGACATAGTTTGATGGAAATTTGTGTGGAGTGTGAGGAGTAATAAAAACACCATATTCAATAGTCATAAGATGGATATATAATTGTGGCAAAGGCACAAACAGAAGAGAAGAACTTATGGGTGCATGGGCCACTCTCATGCTGGAAAATTATATGTCTTTACATCACCTCCAGGTAATGAGTGATTCAAGAGTTGTAATCGATTGGTTGTTAAATAGAGGAAGGCTCCAAGTATGTGCAGTTGAAGGATGGAAATCAATAATTAAATACTTAATTAAAAGGTTCCAATCTATCATCTTTCAACACATTTTCAGAAGCTACAATATGGACGCAGACCATCTCTCCAAACAGGCACTAGATGAACCAAAAGGCAAAATTTCCTATTATCATTGGTCGAATGGTGATAAAGGACCCGTGAGACATATCAGAATCCATTAGATTTATATAGATCGGGGCCTTTTCTACTTTTCAGTGCAAGAATAAGTAGGTTTCTTTATTTTGAGATAGTTAGTTTGAATATATAAAGAAGACTAGGATGATTTGTTCATTTTGATCTCGGTCTCTTTTGAGAAAGTTTAGGCGTAGAACTTTTGGAACTTTTGGCATGGATCTATCTGGCAATATGCACTTTTAATGATCCTTGTTTTGTGATGAAAGATGTAAACAAATTATATTTCTAATATAATTGAGTCAATTTTCTACTGGAAAAAAAAGGTTATCGACGTTTCATGTTTTGAAAATGGGGATTTGATTTTTGAAATTTTATGTTTAGCTTGAATGTGTTTTTATGTAAAATATTTTTTTTAAATTTTAAATTTATTATTTTTGATTGGTTATGAATCAATATATTTGATGATGATGATTAAGGTGTTTGGTATATACAATTTTATGAAGGTAATTTTATGAAGGTAAGATATTACTTGGGTCTTTTTAGAACTATATTTCTTTGATAGAAAGTATTAATATAAATCTATGATGAGGGAGTTTCCGGAATGTGGGAATTTTGGGAAGGTAGATGCAAGCATTGGAATGAGTAGAAGTTTCCCTAAATTTGCAGAAAACATAAAGTTTAACGGGGCAATATTTTATATTAATATATATATATATATATAGAGAGAGAGAGAGAGAGAGAGAGAGAGAGAGAKAKAKAKAKAKAKAGATTGCAATGTATTGAGATAATGATACATTTTAGTCATCGTTTCTACTAGAACAACTACAAACCTAAACTACTAATTTAATTTGTGTTGATAACCATAAGAACATATTTAACACAATACAAAAACTTTAATATCCATAAAGATTAGATTAGAAAATGAGAAACAAAATACATGTATAAAATTTTAGCATCTTTCTAAAATTAAACTTTACATATATGAACTTTGAACATCTTTGTAAATTTGAAGTATTATTCTTTTTCTTATTGAAAAAAGCTAAATAGTACTACTCTTGTAATATTAAAATACAATAAAATTCAATGATATGGTTGGTATTAATTTATTGATTAAAATTTTTTCATATCCACATTTATAAAGTGAGTATTATTAATTGTTTTTTTATTTATATAATTTTTGAAATAATATTTGTGTAGTTTAGTATTTGCTTTATAGTGATGTTTTGAATAAATATAATAAAAAAAATTGTAACAAATTATGTGTTTCAAATAATGAAATAAAAATATTTACATTTTACTTTAATAATATGGAAAATTTGTACTTATTAATACAAAACATTATAAATACAATTTTAACTTAAGGCTCTTTATTTTGGAAACGCTTTCTCAAGATCACATTTTCTTGATGTTGAAGCTCCCAAGTTCCCAAAATCATTCGACCAATTGGGGATGTTTCCTACATGTTCCCAAGATTCCAGAACTTGCAAAATGAGTTTCAGTGGGGAGTTGTTTCTTCCATGCAACTATGAGATAAGCACTTCAAGATCAACATTGTTTAGAGAAGTTATAAGGTTCGTAGTGAGAGTAATATTTTGAAATTAATATTATGAAAATTTGTTCTTATTTTGACAATGTTGATTTTCTTCTTTACAGTAATCAAAACATCAAAACATAGAGCTACTTTTGATCTTTTAGATTAGGGTTGATCACCTACTTATAATCTTTTTTTTTGTACCCTCTAATCTTTATGACATCACAATCTCTCCTTAAATTTAAATATAATGAGATTTTTAATATTATTTTTTTCCTTTATTCCTTAATAATTTAACCAAAACATAACATATATATTTTTTTAAAATAATGAAATGTTTAATATTTTTTTTTCTTTTAAAATAAATTAGATACTATTTAATATAATAAATAAGGAAAAGTTGAAACTTTAAATTTTAAATATTAAGTATCTAGATACTTATAAAATGATTTCTTTTATATTTTAGTAAATAAAAATATCTACTCTTTGAAATTATAAATGTCAAATAAGTAAATTAGTAAGTTTGCAACATTATAAATTTTAACTTCTATTAAAAAACTAAATTTATTAACCAAAATAGTATTCATTTTGTACAACCTTTTTTTTTATATTTTAGTAAATAAAAATATCCAATCTTTAAAATTATAAATGTCAAATAAGTAAATTAGTAAGTTTGCAACATTATAAATGTTAACTTCTATTTAAAAACTAAATTTATTAATCAAAATAGTATTCACTTTGTATAATTTTTTTTTTTTTAAGATTGATATAATATAAAGGTAATTAATTATTTGAATGAGTTTGGCTTAATCAAAATAGACTTTTAACATTATTTATTATTAAGTTAAAAATTGCTTTATTTATTTATTTTTATGAATGGTTTGCATATAACTTCTCCAATTTAATAACATTTTGTATAAAATTTTGTTAACTTAAAATTAACCTATTACTAATTAATATAAACATAAATTAACAAATAGTAAAAATATTAGAACAACCTAATTTTCTTGTTTGATATATAAGGATGAACATCAAACAACAACAAAAATAGATTTAGTATTGAGTTTGAAAAAATATTGATAAGAATCTAACTAATTTCAAAAATTAATAATGTTCATTTTTTATTCATCAACATAAGAAATTTGAAAAATAAATACATTATTTATTATTATTATTATTTAAAAAAAACATATGTATTAATAAAATGTGAGAGGATGACCACTCACGTTTAGATGTTAAAGTATATTATGTCATGCAATTCTCTAATGTTCCCAAACCAGTGTTTTTGTTGGAAACACTAATTGTTCATTGTTTACTATTGTTTAGATGTGTATTTGCGGGTTTTCTCATGAAGTTGCACATTAGGGTTTATGTGTATGAGATTAAAGCATGTAGACATGGATCTGAAGGTATATCATAAGGAAAGAGAATATATAACAAGAAACACCAATATGGAACCAAATAACTCAGATCTGACCTTTATTTAGATAATATAGAGATTCAGATACAACATATCTATAGATCTGGAAGAATACTAATAAAAACCTCCAACTGGAATAAGAGCTGATACAAAATGCTCAATACTGAAGATGTAATCCTCCAAAGGAAATATAATAAGCTGATGCAAGGCAAAATATTTATTTCTTTCCTTCTAGGGTTCATATCCAAACCCCCCTAGCTGAGTTGCGCCCTTCTGGATGGCTGAATAAACTCAATATTTTGGCCCTGCTGCTAGAGGCCTCCAAATACTCTAAACATGGATGGAATAGTATATCGGGGAAATATAAACCTCCTCCTGAAGTCTTAGGCTAAAAGATAAATATTTTCTCCTCCAATAATTGAAACCCCAAACTGAATTGTGCCCTTCTAGATGACTGAAGAGACCCAATATTTTGGCCTCACTACTAGGAGCCTCCAAATGATGTGAAACTAGTTGGAAGTGTATATCGGGGAAAGACAAACCCCGTAGTGAAGTCTCCAGCTAAATAATGAAGATATTCTCCTCCAAACTGATGAAACCCCTTTCTGCAGTGCACTCTTCTTCTCTTCAACTCATGCCAAGATGTAACAAATCATATGGCATGTAAGACTCTCCAAAAATAGGCTAGGAATGATGCTTGAGGCCCTACAGAGAAAACCCAGAAGTCTAAATTCCCAAAAGCCTCCTCTACTTCCTGGATCAAACTTTTCTTCCTTCAATGGTGTGCCCCCTTTGCTAGAAACCCCCTAGGTTGTGCACTAATCCTTCCTTGATTTCTTGATGGTACGTGTAGTTGTTGTAGAATCATATGGGAGGATTATTGCACCCCCAATACCAAGATTGGATCAAGATAGGTGTGGTACACATGGTCTTTTATTTCCTTTAGACACCTTAGCCCCCCAAAGTCAACTTAATAATATAACGTAGTTCTTAGGTAATGGCTTTGGGTTGAATTTGTCCCCATGATGCATGAGACTATAGTCTAGTGGGGACAACCAGACTAATGAGTCTCTCAAAACATCTTGTTGGATGCATGCCAACTCAGGAAGAAAGGTTATTTTTGGAAGAGAAAGCATGCAAGGAGGAAAGGACAGCTGGAAGGGAAAGCAACACATGTAAGAGAAGAAGGCGAGGTGTGCATGCAAGGAAGACCTAAGGATTATATGGTTAGGGTTTTTTTAATGTATTGTAATGGTTGGTTATCCAAGGATATAAATAAGTAGTAATTAGAAGAGCATAGAGATATCGGACGAGAGGGGGACAGAGACATAGACACACACAGAGGGAGAGAGAATTGTAAGAACTGTACGAGTCATTAAGATGGTGAGCTAGGGAAGTAGTGAGCGACACAATCCCGATATTTAGATCGTAGGTTGAGGATTCTAGTGCGATCTAGTCAGCCTCACAAGGATCGAGGAGCCTGTGGAAGAGATGAAAGAGTTAAAGATTGTAAACATGTGCAACATGATATATTACTTAACCATAATAAAATCTTGAGAGCCATATCTTTGTGGACATATACCAAGAGGGGTTGAACCACAGTAACACCTGTGTTATGTAAATGAATGCATGCATCTTTATGTCTGATTAATTTTTGAATGTTAGATGAATGAATTAACTATTTAGATCTATTATTCCACATGCATAAATTGAATGATTGTTATTATTAGATGTTAGAATGAATGGATAAAGGTTATAGAGTACAACTGCGGATATCCACTCATTCCCAGGTTGCAAACACCTGAGTATTGCAGCCACCCATAGAGCTATCTCGGGTCAGACTACGCAGTACACCATCTGTGTTGTAGTGCTTTCTGGTCTACCAGAGGGGTTGATAGTTTTAAAGGGATTTTGCTGGGAGCTTATCAAATATGAACTAGGGTCAATCTATGATAATAATATAAGAATCAAAATAACCCATAAGGAACCCTAAGTAAGACAAATACCAATACAAGAAGAGTAGAAAGCCAACACCTCTTCATCAAGAGGTGGGGGACATTATAGTATCCCTTGCTAGAAATTGTTTCCCAAAAGAAATTCTAGACCTACCTCTTATAGCACATGTTCACCTTTCCAAGTAGCATTCTCTGTGGGTAAATTCTTCCACTTAACCAAGTATTCCTTAATTCTCCTCTTCCTTAACCTCTTCTCCCTGACTTCTAATATTTCTTCTGGAATCAATATCAACTTCCCTTCTTCATCCAAGGGTGGAATTTCATCAATAGGAATGATGTGTTTAACTATGGTTCTCTTTAAGCATGACATATGAAATACATTGTGTATTTTGTTTCCCTGCGGTAGTGTTGGCACAGGGACAGACCCAGGGTTCAACTCCAAGAGCACACCAACAAACCCTAACTACTGGCCCTTTTGGAAACACCTGCAAAGAAGATGCAGTCTCACCCGAAGTAGCTATAGGGGGTTGCAAAACACAGGTGTCTACAACCAGAGGAAATGCAAAGTGGATTCACAGCAAAACACACAGTCACCTAGTTATTCCTTATCTTCCTTAAACCTACTGTGCAAGTTATATTTCAGATCTAATACAATATCAAAATAGAATCATATAAAATGGCAAAGAACACAACATCAATCACACATAACACAAGATATACGTGGTTCACCCTCTCCCTAGGGCTACATCCACAGAACTGTGCTTTATAGTATATTAATATGAAAGAATACATTTCTTATTTGCGCTCTTAGGTAGCAGACCTTCTCATATTCTCTCTCTTTCTCCCCTCTCCCTGCGCACCTAGTTGCAAGTTTGATGTTCGCACCCAGTTGAAGATCTTACAACACATACTTCTCTCACCACACAATACTTCTCTCACAACAACAACAATCACTCATCATACATAATCTCTATAACACCCCAAAAACAACCATCCCAAGTCCTTTAGAACTTTATTTATACATTACAATCGCTCATTGAGATCCTTAGGTCGAGACCTAAGTGAAAAAACCCTAGGTGTCTAAAACCCTAGGTCAACTTGACCCACGTTTTCAGGGCTTTGCCAGCCTGTCTTTCCTTTCTTCTCGCACAGTTCTCTAAAGCATCCAGCGGTGGCTTTGTCTACTTGCTGAGTTGTCCATGATCCATGTTCCTTGTTGATTTTTCATCCTCGATCTCTTTGTTCAATGGTTTGCTTTCTCTTACTTCACAGCGTCTTTTATGCTCTTTTACTTAGTTTGACTTAGTATTAGTCACTGTGTCTTCCGTGCAGTTCACATTTTTCATTTTCTCCCTTAATATTCGCTTGCTTCCATAACCAAGGGCCAATAGGCCCCCAACAGTCACTTGTGACTTGCCCCGAGGCACTTTAGATCTGTTCTTCTGATTCATTTCGTCTTTAGGGGTGTGGAGCAACCCATGCTTTATGCTTTGTCCCTCCCTTCCCTGTGCAGACTATTTTTTCTATGTCTGGTACTTAGTTTCAACTGCACTTGGTACCTAGACTCTTTTCCTTATTCTTTTAGTGAGATTTGTGAGGCAGTTGGTTGTCATAGTACAGTTTCAATCAGATCATGTTAACTAAACCTTCCTTCAATTCTCTAGTAAAAGTATTCAACTACGCAAATCCTCCTTCTGTAACATAGGTAATCTCATATGGCCCAAGCCAATGCATCCTAAACTTACCTGGAAGCTTCATGAACTCACTGTCATATACCAATACCAGATCTCCTTGCTTGAAGGATTTCTTCTTGATGTGCCTATCATGGTAGGCCTTTTCTCTTTCTTTCCAAACCTGCTGGTGAAATCCTGCGATAAATTTGTCTTCTTCCAGCTCGACCAACTGCGCAAGACTCTCTTGCACAATGCCAGTGTCGTCCATATCTGTGAAGGTTGCAATTCTCAGACTAGGGACCAAATATTCCATGGGTACAACTGCTTCTAGACCATTGACAAATTTAAATGGGGTCTTCATGGTCAGTTTCTTGCAAGTGGTTCTATAGGCCCATAACACTGTTGGTACTCTCAAATCCCAGTCATCCCTATTCACACTTCATATCTTCATCAACGATGTCTCCAAGATCTTATTGAATGCTTCAACTATCCTATTTTCCTTTGGATGATAGGGTGTTCTCTTCTTATGGTGAAATTCAAATTCCTGAGTCAAGGCTTCGATAGACTTGTTAATAAAATGTGTTCCTTGATCGATCATAAGGATTTTTGGGCATCCAAACCTGGTTAGGATATCATCAAATATGAAGTTCCCAGCTGTAGTTTCACTACAGTCCTTAAGTTCTCTTACTTCTGCCCATCTGGTCAAATACTTTGTCACAATGATTATGTATCTAGCTCCTGTGCACTTTCCTGGTGGGTTGATAGGTCCGACAAAGTCAATGGCCCATTTATCAAATGCATGTAAGGTCAGTTGTAGTGCTAAAGGCATATCGTCTCTTCTGGACAGTTTCCCAACTCTTTGGCATACATTACAGGATCTATAATAGTCCTTAGCATCTTTGTGTAGAGTAGGCCACCAAAGGCTAGCCCTAAGAATTTTTTGCATTGTTTCTTTCCCTTCGTAGTATCCTCCTGCGATGCCTTCATGTGATTTTGCGAGGATCCATGGTCTCTCTACTTCCATAACACACCTTCTCAATATCTCATCAGGTCCCATATTGTATATTTTCCCAACTATAAGTGAAAAATCTGCAGCGCGCACTACCAACTATTTCTTCTGAATAATTGTATAGTCACTAGGTGTCAATCATGCTGACAGGAACTGCACTATCTCTGTGAAGTGGTCATCAACCTTCCCAATGGCCAACAGTTGTTCATCTATCAGTGTATCCTCAAAACTAGTAGGATCTTCTCCATGTTTCAACCTTGACAAGTGGTCAGGACCTTTGTTCATTCGTCCTATATTAACCACGATCTTGAAATCAAATTCCTGAAATAACTTTAGCCATCCGCATATTCTTCCCCCGAACATTGGCTTGTTGACTAAGTATTTCAGTGCAGAGTGATCAGTAAACATTTTAAAGTGTCCTCCCATTGACAAGTAGTGGTGGAACTTTTGCAGCGCATACACCATGACTAACCCTTCTTTCTCAGTCGTGGTGTAATTAATCTCAATTGTTGATAGCATCCTGATAGCAAAGGCAAATGGGTGGTCAATGTCTCAAACCCTTGTTTTTGCTAACACAACTCCTAATGCAATAGAATATGCATCGACATCCACGTGAAATTCCTTGCTCCAATCTGGGAAAACCAAAATAGGCATAGTAACCATTTTTTGTTTCAGTGTGTCGAAGCTTTGTTGACATTCTTCTGTCCAATGAAAATGACAATCTTTTTTCAAAATCTTCTCCATGGGTGTTGTGATCTGTGTATATACATTAATGAACTTCATGTAGTATCCAGCATGTCCCAGCGCAGTGCGCAGCTATTTTACTGAAGTAGGAGGGGGTAGATAGACTATAATGGAAATCTTTGATGGGTCTACCAGTAATCCCTGCTTACACACAATATGGCCCAGCAGCACTCCAAAGCGTGAAAAGAAGATGCACTTATTCAGGTTTAACGAAATTTGACATTGCCTGCACTTATCCTATTGATTAAGGTTGGTTGTCATTGATGTCAACTATGAAGAAAGACCCATAGCACAAGGTTTGGGTGTGCAGACTTTAATAGTGTTTGATGTAAATATGACTCATTATTGTTTTTCATGGTTGATAAGAAGTAAATATGAATGAACTCAAAAGTGGTTTCATGGTTGATAAGAAGTAAATATGAATGAACTCCAAAGTGGTCCCCTTATGGTGAAATCCCTCACGGGAAGACGCTTTGTGGAGTAAGAGAACCCATGCTTAATTATGGAATAATGAGATGAAGGAAAGTGAATTTGTTAGGAAAATATCCTAGATGGATAGTTCTTTTCATGTCATTTCCGGTGGTATGTGGAATGTCACATAATTCCTCACAGTTAGAGAGTTATGGCCATGAGAAGTTGGAGACCCCAGGTTTGGGTGATGGACCCAAGTTTGTTTGATGGGTAACGGTATGAGTTATGATATATTTTCAGATAATACTATTATATATGGATAGTACATGTCATGCCATTTTTAGTGGTATGTATAAAATCACATAACTCATCACGGTTTGAGAGTTATGGCCTTACAAAGTTGGAGGACCCTCATATGTCATCTAGAAGCCCCAAAAGGTCAAAGTAATCAAAGTGGTTTAAGAGATTTTAAAAGGTAAATAATAAAGTGAAGTGATGAGTGTATTATAA
>SNQJ01S0039401.1:76671-104782 GCA_010110895.2 Picea sitchensis
CATTCCGTGGTTTTCTCCCGATTTGGGTTTCCATGTAAAACACTGGTGTACTGTGCATGTGTGTGATTGTTTATTTATTACTGCTCATTATTGGATAATATTTCTACATTGATATAACATTTGAAGAAAAAGGATTATAATTACGTTATTACTGATTCACCCCTCCTCTCAGTGATCCAACATATCCAACATTAGTCTTAAACATTCAATATGATTTTGAAAAATGTTGAAAACAGTCCAATCATTAAAATATGCTTCCAAGAATTTATGTAAAAACTCTTTAAATGCTTCGACCACCACCCTGGAAAAGATGGTTGGTGCATTCTTCAATCCAAATGGCATCATTGTATACTAGTAGGATCCCCATTCTGTTGAGAATGTGGTCTTATGGTGATATTCCTTGGAAATCCAAATCTGATGGTATCCGAAAAATCCATTTGTAAAAGAATATACCTCCTGTCCTCCTACATTGTCTATCACTTTGTTAGTGAATGGTGTAGGGAATGGGTCATGCAAACAGGAATCATTCAGTTTCCTATGATCTACATAGATCTTGATCTCTCCTATTTTATTATCTTGTACCACCATAGGGCTAATCCATTCTGACTCTTCAACAGGTTGTATGATTCTTGCTTCTAGCATTTTGTCGAGCTCAATCTTCACTTTCTCCTTATATTTAGGGTTCAATCTGTAGGGTCTCTGTTTAACTGGTCTTGCATCTGGTTTCAAAGGGATATTCATTTCTCCCATAGGCCCTTTAATTCCCTTCATATCAGTGAACTTGGTTGGAAACAAGTCCTGATACTCATGTAGTAACTCTGTGATCTTGTCAATAGTGGCAACATCCCAATAATCTCCAACATTTGCAAGTTTTGGTGTCTGCTCTGTTCCAATGTTTACTTTCTTGATCTTGATCGGTTGTCCAATGAAAGGTAGTTCAAATCCTGGTCCTTCTATGTCTCTTTTTCCTTTTGTTTTGACAATGTTCACATTCCTTGGATCATCGTCTTCGACTGCATTGATATTGTAACAGCCTTGCAACTTCTGAAGAGGCGCAATCCATTCATCCTCTTCTTGCTCCAAAGGGAGGCTAGGTGCCTCCTCGAACAATTTCTGTCTTACAACCTATAATGATTGATCTACTGTAGTATATTAGCTTTCAAATAAAAAGGTAGTTACAAAGTTTTGGGTCATACCTTTCCAATCTATAGTGATAAGGCACAGTTCTGCTTGAAGATACTAGTTGATGGGAGTTGTGTCCAGTGTGTTAATGAATTTGTGTACCCAATGTTCTTGAGTAATGCTTCTCCAGGATTCCTCGCAACTTCACACATGGTCCTTCGGATAGCTTTGACCTATGTACCTAACTTCGCAACTTTCTACTTGCTCTGAAAATCGTCCTGTCATCAAAGTGAAACATTGTACCCAGTCTGTAATATTTTTTTTGTGTGTCCCCCACCATATTTCTGGATTTTATTTTAGGGCCTCATCCATGGCCAACAATATTTTTTTGCGTTCGTACAATTTCTTAAAATTCCAACAAGAATGCTTCTAAATGATTCATACCATCAAAGGTGGACAAGTTACTTATTGTTGTGCCAATCCAGCGAACTTCTCGAGTTAATCTAGCACATATCCTTGTAGATACTTCATACATTTTGTTCTTCCATTTCTTGAGTGCTTCTCCTGAATCTGATGAACATGTGTTGTGACTTCGTCAGCTCAAATTCCCCTCTACTGTAGGATTAATGTAGTCCTGTTTTCTGGCTATTAATTTGTAGATATTTTCCAGTTCGCATGCACGGTCTTCTTCTCTGATGGGTTCTATGTATCTCTGACCTTAATCAGGATCTAAAGGTGCAATGACCCTAAGGCCATATCCTTCAAACGTCACTCTTATTTTCTTTAAATCAACCATAGTGGAATTATTGAAATCCTAATCAATTCCTAACACCGCAGGGTAAGGACAACTATCATCAACTATCTCAATCACCTCGAAGTCTACAAACATCCTTACTCCATCGATGTCCACATGGACATGTTCCAATTTTCCAAAGGGGCTTATTGCCTGCTGGTTAGCCATCTTGAGCCTGACAGGGGAGTAGATCAACTTAGGTTTTCCCATCAGTGCCCAGGTTTGCTTCGTCATGACATTGACCTCCGACCCTAAGTCGAGGACCACATCGTCTATATCATACTCTCTAATATGAGAATTAAGGTGTAGTTATTTATTTTTCCTTCTCTTCTGGTATAATTGATGTACTTATTTATTCAGTAAAGGTTCTACACTTCCTATCTTATACTGTCTGACCAAATTTTGCAGTTCTTGTATGGATTTCTCATCTTTAATCAGCTCTATAAACGTATACAAGAAACTAACAAGTTTACTGACCTCTTTTCCATCTCCAGGTGAAGCAGATTGATCAAATGCCAAGGGCATTCCACATTCTCTTACTTCTGGTCATGTCTTTGATGAAGAGCCTTGGTCTCTCCTGAATTATTTTCTTGCTTCCTCGAATATTTGTTTTTCTTTATTCGCATCAAACACTTGTGTCTTCTCTGTAGCTTTACTCACTCCTGATTATTTTGTATTCTTTCCTTGGATCACTCTATCTTCTCTTGTAACAGTGCCTCCTCTAGTGATAACAACTACTCTGGGATCTACTCCATGAGGTTCTGCTTTGATTAGTTGTATTTTCGGGTTCTGCTGAGGTCCCCATCTCTCCTGAAGTTTATCCAACAACGCTGGACATTCCTCGATAACATGATCAAATGAGTTGCAGTAGCTGCAAGTAGTACACGGTTTCTGACAGTCCCTTGCTAAGTGTTCTGGTTGTGCACAGTTATAACATATGATATGAACTTGACCTCGACCCATACCTCCTCCTCTTCCTCTTCCTCTGAATCCACCATGAGGGTTGAAGTTTCCTCTCCCAAGGGATTTATACTGCGCAGTGCTTCCTTCTTGATGTACTTCACCTTGAATTTTGTATATATCCCTCGAACTTTCATGCATGAGATCGTAAGACCTAAAATCTTTGTCATCATGTCCTACTAACTTACAGAAAGTGAAATACATATTTTTGGGTGTCTAGACATATTTTTGCAGATAGTAACATTCACCAAGGGAATGTCGATTCCTACCTACCTTGCATCAGGGTAGAGTAACTTCCTTCAAGGGGATCAGAGCTCTAGAGGCCAAGTATTCATGGAATAGGGGACAATTCTCCTTATCATGGCCTTCTGATTTTCATCTGATACACCATATGTCTTCTCTTTTATCTTTTCCCTTTTCTTTCTTCATATATTCGACTTGCAACGATAGACTAGTTAGCTGACTCAATATTTGACTCATACATGAGCTGGATTCTCCCATAGGGGATGATTCTAATTTCATGGCAATCTCCAGTGCCTCATCCTACGAAGTAATATTTTGTTGCATTATAGGAACTATGATGTGTGGCAAGAGGGAAATAATGAACCATTCTTTGTTCTTCTCATCTGGGATCTAAAAACTCATGTGGCCTGTCAAGGTCTTAAACCTATGATCAAACTCCCATATAGGTTCGACTATTCTCCGCTTGATTTCTTTCAGTTTTGTAATGCATTGTGACTTCGAATTGGGTTTCTTGAATTCGTCAATCAACATGTTCTTGATCTCATTCAGCGATTTAGGCTGGGTAATTCCCTTAACAAACTTCATGTACCAACTCAGTGTGTGGTCTCTTAGGGTAGTACTAAACTGAGCTCGTTTGACAGTTTTTTCGGTGATATTCTTAATACTCCATATGTCTTCGCATAGAAACTAGTGTTGATCAGGATCTTCTAATCCATCTCCTCTGAAGGTGGGTAACCTCATCTCATCTTCCATAGATCTTCCTAGGTTTCTTGACTGAATATGTGGTGGAATACTAGTAACAATACTCTGAGCACTCTGGTGACTCTGATTACTCTGATTGCTTAATGTTGTTGAAACAACAATAGGATTAACAGTACTTACTTCGACAGACGGCGTAGTTCCTGAATATTTTGTCTCTTCTCAGCGAGGCTCCTCTGTCCTAGCAGATTTTGAATGCTCTTTGTCTGTCAGATCTGCCTCTTCTCCACTGTAGAAACCCTCATCCCCGTGGTTCTTCTTAAACAAGTTTACGAGAGGAACTTCTCTGAACGCTCTCCCACTACGCGTATGTCCAACCTCTATGTCTTTATCGTTATCTGAATTCTTGAACATTAGCACTTCAATCCAACCGACTACTGTATCTTCAAAATGTTATTCTCATGCAATAAAATCTTGATCTTCAGCTTCAGAAAATGTAAAAATTTTCCTCTAGGTCCCTTAAAGAAATATCTCTCTGCTTGGCTATACGATTCCACTCTGTCAACAACAAACTCAGTGATATACCCACTGATGGTACTATCAAGCCAATGATCTACTTCTCTTGAAACAGTGCTATCAACAATCTTGAACTTCTTGATCAACGTCGATGTCCAAACCATAGCTGCCCTAGATCTGATCTCAAACTGGGTATCTTCTAACCTAGCTAACCACTCGTATAACTCTCGATGGATTCCTCTAAAGAAAATTTTGTGTATATCAGTAAAGATATCTTTCCAACCAATCCTCTGTACTAATATCAGGGTTCTTGTTCTGGGCTTCAGTGAAGTCCTTTTCTTGATCTTCTTTCCACTTATGAATCTTTGTCTTCCATGGAAACCACCTTGACATTCCCTCAATAAGATTCTTGTCCCAGCAATAGAACCATTTGTTGGCACAGGGGCAGACCCAGGGTTCAACTCCAAGAGAACACCAACAAGCCCTAACTACTGGCCCTTTCGGCAACACCTGCAAATAAAATGTAGTCTCACCCGAAGTAGCTATAGGGGGTTGCAGGAAACAGGTGTCTACAACCAGAGGAAATGTAGAGTGGATTCACAGCAACAACACACAATTACCTAGTTATTCTTTATCTTCCTTAAACCTACTGCGCAAGTTATATTTCAAATCTAATACAATATCACAATAGCATCATATCAAATGACAAATAACATAACATCAATCACACATAACACAAGATATACGTGGTTCACCATCTCCCTAGGGTTGCGTCCACAAAACTATGCCTTATAATATATTAAGATGAAAGCATACAGTTCTTATCTGCACTCTTAGCTAGCAGACCTCCTCATCTTCTCTCTCTTTCTCCCCTCTCCCTGCGCACCCAGCTACAGGTTTGATCTTCGGACCTAGCTGAAGATATTACGACATAGACTTCTCTCACCTCAAAATACTTCTCTCTCAACAAAAACAACCACTCATCATACATAATCTCTCTAACACCCCAACAACAACCATCCTAGTTCCTTTAGACCTTTATTTATACATTACAATCACTCATCAACATCCTTAGGTTGAGACCTAAGTGTCAAAACCCTATATGTGAAAACCCTAGGTGTCTAAAACCCTAGGTCAAATTGACCCGCATTTTCAGGGCTTCGCCAACCTATCTTTCCTTTCTTCTCGCTCAATGCTCCAAAGCATCCAACGGTGGTTTTGTCTACTTGTTGAGCTATCCACGATCTATCTTCCTTGTTGATATGTCATCCTCAATCTCTTCATCCAACAACTTTAATTCTCTTACTTCACACCGTCTTTTCTACTCTTTTGCTTACTTCGACCCAATATCAGTCATTGTGTCTTCCGCGCAGTTCACATTTTTCCTTTTCTCCCTTAATGTTCACTTGCTTCCATAACCAAGCGCCAACAGGTAGATCAAGCTCATATGTCATGACCCATACCTTTATGTTAACCCTTTATGGTCCAAAGAAGTGAGGTTGGATCTTTTATGCGCCACTCCTCTTAATGGATTATTGTCTCTATGGTTGAAGCCTCGAGTAAACCAAATCACCAACCTAAAATGTGTGCTCCACCCTATGCTTGTCTTCCTATACCTTTTTCTTATTTTGTGCCCTTTGCACATGGTCCTTAAGTTCTATGAGCATATCCTGACTCTGTTGAATCCATTCCTGAACCATGGGATCCTTGCTATCACCAAAGAAAGTCTCCAAAAAGGAGAGGGGATCATAATTGTATAAGGCTCTAAATGGTGGCATACCAATAGACATATGATGGGTGGTGTTTTATAAATATTCCCCCAAATGAAGCCACTTAACCCATTCCTTCTTCTTCCCTGACACATAATTCCGAAGGTAGCCTTCAAGCCACTTGTTGACTATCTCCGTTTGGCCATCAATTTGAGGATGATAGCTAGTACTAGGGGTTAAGGTTGTACCTACCAACCTGAATAGCTTCTGCCAAAAGGTTCTCATAAATCTGTTTTCCCTATCACTCACAATGGTTTTGGGTAAACCATGCAATCTGAAAGCCTCCCTAAAGAACAAATCTACAACCTATGCTGCAATGTAGTCTGTGGAAATGGTGAAAATGTGTGCAAACTTGTTTAACCGGTCTACCACCACAACAATGTAATCCTTTCCCTGGGCCTTGGGCAATCCCGTGATGAAATCCATAGATATGATTTCCCATTTATTATCTGGAATTGGAAGTGGTTTCATTAATCCTATTGGATGAGTGTATTCATCCTTTTTTACATGAAAAGTGGTGGATTCCTTGATGTGGCACATCACATATTCCTTCAAGCCCTTCCAAGTTAATATTTCCCTTATTTGTCTGTATGTCTTGATGAACCCTTGATGTCCTGCTATTGGTGAATCATGGAATTCTTGTAGCACTTTGGTTTTAAAGGTTGATTCGAGGACCAATAAGATTCTACCCTTGTAATATATGATGTCATACACAATTATGAAGTTGTCATATTGTACATGTACATCCATCAATTCGGATGAAAACTTGTTTTTTGAGTATTCGACCAAAAGGTGCGCCTTCCAGTCAATTGAAATGTCCTTCATAACATAAATTGATGGTCTTATGGATAATGCATCTGCCACCACACTATTTTTCCCTTTGCAAACTCAATTTTAAAGTCATAAACCTAGATCTTTCTAACCCATTTATTTTTCCTCTCATTTAAGTCTCTTTTATCCAGAAAGTACTTGAGGCTGTTGTGATCTATCCTCACAACGAATTTTTCCCCAACCAAGTATTTCCTGAACTTAGCCAATGCATGCATGATGGCTAACATATCTTTTTCATAGATGGCATAGAGAATCTTAGGACCCCTCATTTTTTGGCTCTCATAGACAATAGGGTGCATATTCTTCATAAGAATTGCTCCAATTCCATCCTCTGAGGCATCACACTCCATTTTAAAGGTTTGTGAAAACTATGGTAAATCCATACTGGACAAGTTCTCATCACCTTCTTCATCTTGTCAAAATTCAACTATGCTTCTTGAATCCACTTGAATGCACCCTTCCTAATCAAATCGGTCAAAGGTGCACAAAGTTGAGAGAAACCTTTGACAAACCTCATGTAATAGAAATAAATTCCAATAAATCCTTTCAACTTTGTGAGGGTTTTAGGTGTGGGCCAATCAAGTATATCTTGTATCTTCTCTTGGTGTACCTATACCCATTTCACCCCAATGATGTGTCCCAAATAGAGAAACTATGTCATCCCAATTTAACATTTGGATTCCTTAGCATACAAAGATTTCCCTTCCATGATAGCCAAAATGTGTTCTACATGTTGAAGATGCTCCTCCCGAGTTTTTCTATAAATCAACAAGTCATCAAAGAAGACTAAGAGGAAATTCCTTAATTGCTTGTTAAAGACATGATTCATGCAATATTGGAAGGTGGCTAGCACATTAGTCATCCTAAAGGGCATTACCAAGAATTCATAGTGACCATAGTGACATATGAAAGAGGTCCTGCGTACATCTTTCTCCCTCATCTTTATCTGATGATAGTCAGAACACAAATCAATCTTTGTGAAGTATACATCCCCATGAAGCTCTCCAATAGCTCATCAATCCTACAGATGCGGTATCTGTTATTGATCGTCTTCTTATTCAAATCCCTGTAATCAATGCACATGCACATGGTCCCATCCTTCTTTTTCACCAACACCACTGAAGATGCGAAAGGACTGGAACTTGGCCTAATGTGGCCCATATCTAAAAATTATTTTATGGCCTTATAAATATTGTATTTATACTTATTTCGGTGCATTTAAAGAGTTGTGATGACAGGTTTCTCTCCCTCTTCCAATTCTATAATGTGCTCAAACCCCTTAGCTGGTGGCTCTCTTGGTGGAATGGGTTCAAAGACCTTGTTGTGCCTTCCAATGATTCTATGAATCTCTGGAGAGTAATGATTTTCTCCCTTCTTATCCACTTGAACCAATATTCTACATTCTGATGCATACAAAATGTCCCCCCTCCTGAATACCATGCACTTTTTTGTCACCACTCTACGTGTGTTTCCTATCATATCCCTGAGTACCACCTTTTTCCCATTTTCCTCCGTGTAAGACATCTCCATGGTATTGTAGTTTGTAGTGATTTTCCCCAACTTACTAAGCCAATAAACTCCAAGGATGATGTTAGTGTTGGGAACATCCATTACATAGAATTCTTGTGCCAAATCATGCATGCCCAAAGTAAGCTTCATTCCTGCAATATACCTGTCACAAGGCATAGTGTGTCCCCCTGCTACCTCGACATGAAACCCTTCAAATTCCACTGTAGGTATGAATCAATGAAGTTGTGTGAAGCACACCCATCAATGGGGAATTAAAATTGCTTCCTTTGTATCACCCCTCTCATCCTGACGGTGATGAATTTGAGTAACCCATTGATTGATGCTATTGTTTCCTTCTCATCTGTTGTAAGGTCATGACCTGCATCCTCTTTATCTGCATTTTCTGTGGGATCTGCCACCATGTTCTGTAGATGGTCGAAACCTTCATCCTCATCATCATCAGAAAACACTTCAATGTAGTGATCCTTGCCTTTTCCCATGCATTTGTGTGTTGTATCCCAAGGTTCTTTGCAAGTAAAGCACAACTACTTCCTTCTCAACTACTTCCTAGTAGTTTCATCCATTCTACATCTTCCTTGGTCAAACCCCATTTAGTCTCTTCCCCCATGGTTCATGGGGCCTCTTTGGTATCTTCCCCCTGGGTTTAAAGGAGGTATATGGGTAAATATAGACTTTTTTGTTGATCCCAAGTCCCTAGTCTTCCATATAGTATCCTATAAGTTGGTAGGCTTAAAATCCTTGACCCAACCCCTTAAGGGTTCTATCAACCCCTCTGTGAAGAGAATCAATAGTCTCGCTTGAGACACATCCTGCACCATAACTGTTATCCTCTGAAGCTCCTCTATATATACCTATGGTGACCCTGTCTGTCTAAGTTGAGTGAGTTCCCTAAAATGTATCTCTAGATCCCCCTAGTCAAACCTATCAATAAGCCTATGTGTAAACTCTGTGTAAGTAGTGATCTGATTGTGGCCTAGTGTAGCTAACCCATGGTACCACTAGTCATAATATTTCCCCTCCAAGTATATGGTGGAAAACTTGATGGCATCCATCTCTCTCATTGGGTTAATTTGTAGGTAGGTATCAAGTTTCTGCACCCAAGATTGCACTGTCACCTTGGAAGATCCATAAATGTATGGGATTTCCATCTTGCCTAACCTAAGCTCCAATTCATAGTTGTTTCGGTGATATTGTTTGAGATTACCCATGAATTTTATCCCACAATATTTATCTAGTGTGGATTTCCTTTGGAATACTGCACTCAATGAGTTATATTCCCTAACATACTACTCAAAATTGTCCTCAATTTCATCATGATAGTTGTGTTGTGGCTGGTTATCCAAAAATGAAGGTAGGTAGGGTCTAGGGGTAGTTCTACTTTGTGTTAGCCCCTTACGATCCCCTCATCCAAAACTATGTCCCTCAGTGTGGTAGTGAACGCTCTGCTCCTGATGAGGTCTAGTTTCCCCATGAGAATTGTTGGCTTCTTTGTTTTCATATATTTATGGCCCCTTTCCTAAATGGGTCATCTGTAATAGGACTTGCACAATCTTCTCCTAGCTAGAATTTACTCTCTACAAGGTCTCCCTCATCTCAAAATGTCCCCTGCGCATTGCCTCCTAGTTCTCCTGTAGATATTGCACAAGTTCACTTTCTGTTTGATGTATGGAGCGTTGTAACTCTTTTGCAAAAATTGCTAGAGCTTGTGGCTCAATATCCTCCCATGAACCTTCCATTTATGCCTCAGGTTCACCTGTCTACATTCTACGTCTTCCCATATAGATACCACTGAATTTATGCATGTGTTAATCCCCACTGGCTAGAAGGAACCTCGCTCTGATACCACTGTAATGTTCCCAAGCCAATGTTTTCACTGGAAACACTAATTGTTCACTGTTTAATGTTGTTTAGATGTGTATTTGCAACTTTGTTCATAAATTTGCGCATTAGGGTTTATGTGTATGAAATTAAAGCATGTAGACATGGATTTGAAGATATATCATAAGGAAAGAAAAGATGCAATAATAAAAACCAATATGGAACCAAATAACTCATATCTAACCTTTATTTAGATAATATAGAGATTCTGATACAATAGATCTGTAGATCTGAAAGATTTCCAATAAAAACCTCCAACTGGAATAAGAGCAACTATAAATTCTCAAGACTAAAGATATAAGCCTCTAAATGCAAGATAATAAGCTGATGCAAGGAACAAGATTGATTTATTTCCTTCTAGAGTTCAGATCGAAACCCCCCTAGCTGATTTTCTCCCTTCTGGGTGGTTGCATAAAATCAATATTTCGGCCTTGCTGCTAGAGGCCTCCAAATACTTTGAAACTGGATGGAATAGTAGATCATAGAAAGACAAACCCCCTCCTGAAGTCTCAGGCTGAAAGATAAATATCTTCCCCTTCTATAACTGAAACTCCAAACTGAGTTGCGCCCTTCTCGATGACTGAAGAGAGCCAATATTTCGGCCTCACTACTAGGAGCCTCCAAATGCTATGAAACTGGTTGGAAGCGTATATCAGGGCAAGAAAAACCTCCTACTGAAGTCTCCAGCTGAAGAATGAAGATCTGCTCCTCCAAACCGATTAAACCCCTTTCTGTAGTTCGCCCTCCTTCTCTTCAACCCGTGCCAAGCTCTAAAAAATCAAATGGCAAGTAATCCTCTCCCAAAATAGACTAGGAATGATGGTTGATGCCCTACAGAGAAAACCCATAAGTCCAAATTCCCAAAATCCTCCTCTACTTCCTGGATCGAATTCTTCTTCCTTCAATGGTGTGCCCCCTTTGCTGGAAACCCCCTAGTTTGCACATTGTTCTTTCCTTAATTGCTTGATTGCAGTTGTAGTTGTTGTAGAATGGTGTGGGAGGAGTATGGCACCCTCGATACCAAGCTTGGATCAAGAGAGGTGGGATATTTCACCACTGGGTTGATCTCTAGGGTTTGTAGTCTCAAAACCCTCAAAACTCTTTTGTGCTATCCCAAATGAAAATGTAATAATAATCCAGAATGAGTGAGAAGTGTGCCCTTCCTTTCTTTTATACTCCAGATCTATTTCTATGTTGAGTTAGTTAACCCCTAGGGTTAACTCCTAGCTTTTCCACACATGCTCTTTTATTTCCTTTAGTTACCTTTTCTCCCCAAATTCAACTTAATAATATAACGTTGTTCTTAGTTAATGTCTTTGGGTTGACTTTGTCCTCATGTTGCATGACACTATAGTCTAGTGGGGACAACCAGACTACTGAGTCTCTCAAAAAATCTTCATCAAGAGGTGGGGGACATTACAAATTCCTAAAAATCAGGTGTGTAAATGTTTTTATATCCAGGTTCTATAGTTATAAAAAATATACACACCAATTCCTTTTAAACATTTGTTTCTTAAAATTTTAATATTATTGTTATTTAACTATGTAATTCTTTTTATTTTCTTTAAATAAAATTAACAATTTATTCTTGGCACAAAGTTAAACCACAATGGGTAGTATATAGTCTCATGTACATGTGACTAAATCTAAATATTATTAGAAATTACAATGACTTTGTAGTCCTAGTGTAAAACACAAAGTTGCTTCTAATTGGCTTAGAACTTGTATCTTTTGGACAAAAAAAACATGTTAAGGATCACAAGTGGGTCATTTTAGGTGTCCTGGTTTTCCCATTACCAGTGAACTTGCATTCATTGTTAGTAGACAATGATTGTCATCACTACCAATTATAGATTATATATGACAATTAAATAAACCACTATTATGATTTGTATTTAACAAAAAAATATATATTCAATGCAATAAAAAATAGTTTATATATGAAAATTAAATAGTATAAATGAGAGCATTTGGTTCCATATAAATGCTAACATTGTTTTATAAAGGAATATTGCATAATTATAATCATGCATTACCACCACCATATTTGGTGTTCTTTATTAGGAAATTGAAATATATATTGCATAAATAATAGGTTTTAGTTATATTTATAGAAAAAATACATATTGGGATTAAAATATTCAAATAAAGAACCAAAACAACATTAAAATATTGTACCTTTATTACTAGAAGTAATGTTCAGTTTTTGTTTCATGGAGAAATATTTAATTTAGGAAAACTTCTAATTCAACAAAGCTCTAATTACAAATAACTTCACAAGACATTGCATTACCTTTCTTTTATTTTTGTATATAATGTTATTTACTTCCTAGGAACATTTTAAAGAAGGAATTTACTAATATGTGAAACCTTCTAACAAACCTTATTACATTTGTTGTTTTCACAGTGGCACATGTTGCATTATTTACTAGAAACCACCTCCATACATAGAAATACATAGATATCTATCTATTTACTTAAGTAGAGGGTTAGCCACATTAATACCCTAACAACATCCCCTACACCAAAAACTCCATTTCTCACAAGTCTATCCACATCCACATCACTCATAAATCTAAAACTCCATTTCTCACAAGTCTATCCACATCACTCATAAATCTATTGGTTATAATTTCTTATACTATTAAAATTTTAATTTCACATAAAATAGTAATTAAACACAAAATTATTTATACATACATTTCACATATGTTAATTAAAAAAAAATGGTTTACACACACATGTCCACTTATAGGTCGAAGCCACAACCATAGGTTGTGTAGGAACACGAGCTCGGGACTCTTTAGAACTCTAGGTAGTACACAGACAACATCTGCAATGCCGTATAGAGGAATTTGCATTAAAAAACTTTATGAATTAGATAGATGGATGTTATACCTTGCATTCTAAAAAAACCAATAATATTTATTGTAGCACTTTTAAATTTCACCAATAATATTTATTGTAGCACTTTTATTTTTCCTTTGTACCAATGAGAAGAGGTTTTTGCATTTATATTCATCATTACAAAGTAAAAATAAAATGAAATAAAGTCATTACTTTAATTTTTTAATTTATCAAAATGACTTTAATTTTTTAATTTATCAAAATGGAAACATTTATGAAACCAAATTTATCTTCAATTCCATTTATGATACCAAATTTATCTTAATTATAAAATGGAAAAAATATATAGAGAAACATTTATGAAACCAAATTTATCTTCTATGATACCAAATTTATCTTCAATTATAAAATGGAAAAAATAAATATAGTTGGATTATTTTTTATACATGATTGGAGGATAGAAAATGATTCGACATGAGTTTTACTTCCAAATATATGGTTGAAAATATAACTAACATTCTACATGATGCTAGTTGACCACTTTAAACTAAACAAAATAAAATAAAAAAACTTACAACTTTTACGCTACAAGATTGTTTTCAATTCATTGCGCATTAGTTGAGGATTGAAAAAAAACTATCCACATTTATCCTTGTCAGTACATGGTTGAAAATGGGGCAGTAAGATAAGTGAGATCGACTATGGGAAATATTTTATGGTTAAGCACTCTTGATTCAAAGTAGTCTTGGGATGGTTGGGATGGTTGATCTTTATAGGAGTTTTCATTATCGAGTGCAAGTTTAGAAGGTGACAATTAAGGTTATGTGATTCATTTTATGAGCTTCAATTCCACTCTATTGTAATGAGTGTTAAGTGGAGTATTCAAAATCATGAAAAAATGGTTTGATGCAACTAATTCTCATGGATATGAGTCATATATTATTGAATTACACTAAATTATGTCTCATATTTTTTTATTCTGAAAGATCCTCAATGTTTAAATAAAATGAATGAAATAAGTTCTCATTGACTATTTAATTGGGCATAATATTTGCTAAGGTTTTGAAAATAGGGTAATAATATAACTGGGTTTGAATATGGGGAAACACCATTTATAAGTGTGCTTGTGCTAGAGGAGTCTTGGGTTGAGCAACCTTTCTAGGAAGTCTTGGTTATCTGGTGAAAATCTTAGAGGTGATGATTGAGGTTATGTCATTAATTTCATTAGTTTTAATTTCACTTCTTCGACCTTATTAACATCATCTGATGCAATGAGTGCAAAATGGACTATTCAAAATCATGAGAAATTGGTTAAGTATAACTAATGCTCATGTAAATGGGTCATAGATTAATAACTTAGTCTATGTAAATAATCGGAAAAAAAACTGTATTTCATATATTGAAATATAAATTAACAAATAATCATAAATATTACTTATTGATTACTCCAAACTAAACCTCGAAAACTAATTTTGGAAAAAATTACACCAACAATATATAGGTGGATAACTTTCAATCCATCGTGGAAGGATTTAAAAAAAAATGGTAGCATTTCCTCTTGTGTACATGATTGAAAATAAATCCAGTAGAATAAATGTTGTTGGTTCAATTTTACTTTCATCTATGTACCTATAAGAAGAAATGTTGTACTATTTGATTATTCTAAATTAAAATATCTAATAAAATTGAAAACATTTTCATTAGCGGTTTTATTTTCAACTATGTATTATCAAAAAGAAAATGCATGTATTATGAACAAGAAATGTCTTTGGATAATTTTTAATTCAATTTTACCAAGAAAGAAGAAATGTTTTACTAGTTGATTATTTTAAATTAAAATATCTAATATAATTGAAATCATTTTCATTAACCACTTTATCTTCAACTTGTATTAATAATAAAAAATGTCTTTAAATCATTTTTAATTCTTCATGCAATACTAAATTCTTGCAAAAATATTTAAAATCATTTCTTCTTTACCTTTCATGGTTAAAATTAAAAGAGATAAACTAAACATTGTTGAACAATTGACCATGTATAAAATAAACAAAGACTTAAATCAAATTACATTTTAAAACTTATTTTAAATAAAAACAAATAATTGGCCTCTCTCCATAGGTGTATAGTTGTTGGATAAGGGGTTTCTACGTGTTATCACATAAAGATGTCAAAAGGTCGCAGGGTGACTGATTCCTTTGCTTGTGTGGGTATCATCCTTGAACACAAAGTGCATCTTTCATAGAAGTCTTTTTCGAGCTTAAAATACAAGCAAGCAAATAAGCATATCTTCTAACAACGGAGATCCATCAGGCAAATCAGATCGACGATTCGTGGGTAATCGGGATACGAAAGTTGCTCAAAGTTTAGTGCCAGGGAAGAGGCTCGACATCAAAGGTCAAGGAAAGATTGAATCTGGGTCGTAGATCTTGAGGAGACAGGTGGCAGTGAATCCGAGGTTTCTTGGAAATGACTATCGAGAGTTTTGAAATGAGGCAAGGGAAAAATCTTCGATGGTCAAAGCCTGAAATAGATTTGGACTATTAAATTCAGAGGGACGTGTTGCACCGGATCAACAAGTTCGTGGTCTCGCGAATTGGATTTTTGAGAATGGAGCACAATGCAAGTTCACGCAGCGCGAAAACGTGAAGCGCTCGAGAGTGGGCCCATGGTCAAAACCCCAAGTCATATGGAAGCGGGTCCATAAAGGATATTGAGTACCCATCACATGAAGCTGATAGTTCCAGGTTTTCAGTGAGAAGCCTCGGTCGTCGGATGGAAAGCATATATGACCGTTGATTTGAGTTGGGCGTTTTCGTCAAATCAGGAATCGAAGGTGTTGTGGTCAAGTGATATGAGGATCCCCAAAAGACAAATTCTCAAAGTTCCTGTGGGGATAAGCGTCAATTCGTGGCCCGAGGTCACATGCAAGAATTTGCAGTGGAGAAGAAGCTAGCACCTAAATCCTTGGAAGCGCGAAGGAAGGTGCAATTTTCATGAGAGTTGCGCCAAGGTCGAAGACCCTCACGATAGTAGAAAATGATATCATCATGGTTTCAGGGCGCTAGGTTGACGCAAAGAACCACCAACATCCCATGGAAGATTCCCGAGCGTTCAAAGCCTCGTCCTAATCACGATGAGTTGCGCCAAGGTCGAAGACCCTCACGATAGTAGAAAATGAGATCATCATGGTTTCAGGGCGCTAGGTTGACGCAAAGAACCGCCAACATCCCATGGAAGATTCCCGAGCGTTCAAAGCCTCGTCCTAATCACGATGAAGCAGTTAATAAAGAGGAGGGGTGGTGGTTGAAACCTCGTATCACCTCATAAATGGAAATCATGGAAGGCATGCTCGGGAAGGCAGATTGTCAGCCCAAAGTTCCCCGAGGACAGATTTTCTTACAAAACCCATACTGATTTGAGTTTTCATCTGACAAAGGAAGGCACGCACAGTCTGACAGAGTGGGCACTAACTGGAAACTTTGAATGCAGGGGCCCGATCACGCTCCTGGTGGTTGCAGCAATTATTAGTATATGTATGCAGTTTTGATATTTTGTAATGGTCGAATGGTTGAGCTAGGCTCCCTGCTATTGTAATATTTTGATTGAGAACAATTGGTTCTTTGGTCATGTATTTTTTTTTAGACATCTTGTTTAATCTAAGTCATCTTTTTTACTACATCTTATTTTCCTCTGATACTGAGAGAGTTCAAGATTGATTGATTCACATGGATTGTTATGACTGTATTATGATGAATGTTTTATTATAGTGTTGTTATAGTTTCTTTCAGTTTCTTTGAGCTTTGAATTCAAGAGGATATTATGTTTAAGTTTTTCCGCCTTAGGCTGCTGGAAGACAAACCTCACCCTTACTCCAACTTACTAATTGAAGTTGATTCCAGACCTCAATTGCTTGTGCATACCAGTCTAGGTTTTTGAGTTAGAACGTTATTATCATTGATTCTTCTCCATTTGACCACCTAAAACTCATTTACATTTACTGTATAAACTGAGGGGTACTGGGCTTATCCTCATTACGGGTGATTCCTAGTGCTAACACTACGCATTATAAATTTGACAAAATAAATGAGCATGTGAACGCCTTGTAGATGTTTACATAAAAATTGAATCTCGCTATCAAACTCAAGGCCTTCATTGAGTTTCAACTCTCTATCAAGTATGTATTAGATAAAAAAAAAACCTTCTCCTTGATTAAGGGCTTATTTTATCACTCAATGAAATATTAAGACTTATATCAAGGGTACACTCAAATCCTTTTAACCTTACTCTCTTGCCAAAAAGTGTGACATGACTTTTAGTATTCATCTTTTATATATGGTGATGCCAAAAAGTGTGACATGACTTTTAGTGATTCATCTTTTATATACGGTGATAGCTTTTAGTAGCTCTCACTACAAGTGATCGAGTACTAAAATGACATTGTAGTTCAACTACACACACCCTCCAAGATGTTTCTAAAGTAGAATTTTCCCCCAATGACTTCATTATTTACTATGAAAAGGTGAAATATAAAAAATTATAGGATATATGAAGATAATTTATAAACCAACATAGTGTATGACTTGTTTCCTTTACAACTACCTAGCTCAACTACTTTAATTAATTTTGTTTAGATACAACTCACGACCTTATAGTATGCTAACTTTAGCTTCGTTGTTAGCATAGATTTAGTATATTTTGTATATTAATTGTATTTTTCTTTGTACATAATTATTGTAATAAAAAGAAAATGATTTTATATTTGATTTTATATGTCAATTTTTATTTTTATTTTATAAGTTTGACTATACAACCTTTTCTTTTTATTCTATAACTTCCATCTTCTCACATTAAACCTTTTGATTTAGTTTAATAATTTTAAAGAGAATCATTGCTTCAATACATGCATTCAAATATTCAATCATGTTTAGAGCCAAATAGTGTTCATACAAACATGCCTTGAGATGAACCATCATTTTAAGGATGGATAATGTGAATCTATCATACATTCTCAAGTTTAAATCCCTTAGGACCTCTTCACTCCTCTAATTTATGAAGATTGTGATGCACTTTGATATATTGATTATGTATGCATATGCTTTCTATTCTTTATAATATTGATTATTTATTATATTCATGTTTGTTTTGGAATCAACTTAGAGACCAAATGGTGGTGTTGTAATATTTTGTGGATGTTTTTTCTGGATTAAATTATTGGTCCAAATGGTATGTATATTACAAATGGTGTGTATATTATAAATGAATATATTATGTAATGATATATCATAAATGAATATATTATGTAATGATATATTATAAAGAAATATATGAATATAGTATAATTTATTTTTGATATTATTATAGTTAGTTATATAGATGTTTTATATTTGTTCATTATTGAAATAGTGCTATTTAATTATTGTTTTCACTTGATGTCTATGTATAGTGGGGTTAATGGCTAAGGAAATGTCTTTCTTTAGGGGATAGAGTATGTACATTTTTTTAGATTTTAGGGTCTCTTGTCTTGTTAAGAAGAAGGTCTATGGCTAAGAAATTAGGGGATAGAGTATGTACATTTTCTTAAATTTTAGGATTTCTTGTCTCACTAAGAAGGTCTCCTACACCATGTATACCAATAACCAATATCAAGAAGACCATCCACATCTTTTACCACATTTTTTTTCATTTATAAACTTTATAAAACCACTAAAAATTAAAGATTAATATAAAATACTATAGTGTGAATATTTGATTATTAAATTTTTATAATGTAAAACTTATAAAAGTATTTAGGATGATAGAAAACAACAATTTTATGGGGAGATGTTGATGTAATATAACTTATTAAAATAACAACAAAACATTACAATAATAATAATAATAATAAATAATATAGAATGAATAACAATCAATAAAAGAAGATCAAAATTATCTCTCATTTTTGAAAAGTGTAAAGAAAAAAACGAATCATGGAATGAAAGAGTATGTCACCTTTGTGACACTAAGAAGGTTGAAAATTAAAAACACTTTCTCTTATATTGTATGGCCTATAACCTAGATTAGATCTCAATTTCAAAATATTTATCAAGCTATCACTCTTCCTAACCTTTTAACTCAACAAAACTATGATGATCTTGAAAAACTATGTTGATCATCATCATCAAAATAATATATAAAATTTGTAATAATTAATATATTTTATAATATTAATATATAAAAAAAGATTTTATACTAATATTAAATAACCTATTTTTTTTTCATTTAATAATGAGTAAGCCAAACCCTATTCCTTCCAGCACCTAGGCCTGAAATCCTAACCACCCTTATATGGAATTAATAATTTACTTTCCAATAAATAACCCACTTAAACAAACTCTAAATTTTATTTAATTATTTTATAATTAATTAAATTATTTGTATAATATTATTATAAATTAATTAAATTAATCATTAATTTATATCATATTTTGATCATTGAGATTTCTGTGATGAAAGATTAAAAAAACCTAAAATCTGCTAAAACCACAAAAAAAAACTTTAAAAAAGAGAAAGTACGAAATAATAATTAATTAATATCTAATATAATTATTATAAATTAATTAAATTAACCATTAATATTTTGATGATTGAGATTTCTGTGATGAGAGGACGAGAGGTTTAAAAAAACCTAAAATGTCGGCTAAAACTTCAAAAGACAAATATATATATATATTTATAAGTAAATTTGGTGTCTGGAATTTTTTTTTTTTATCCAACTCGATTTCGAACCGAAAATGTTAATACATAAATAAATTATCTTATTTAAATTTATTTAAATAATATTATAGTAGCCATCACTAGATCAAAGAAAATGAACATTTTTATTAAGAGTCGAGATCAATCTTAACTCAATAAAAGAATTTAATTAAAACATATTTATATTTATTATAAAATCATTCTAATAAAAAGATTTGATTAAAACAAATTTATTTTTATTATAAAACCATTTTGTATATACAAAAATGGTTTTATGTAGATATATAAGGTGGTGATGCATCACATAGAATCAATCAACGACGAGTGCATAAGCACCATCGCCGAGAGCTGAAAATTCAGGCAACCGAAAGTTTGAAATCGGTTGGATTTGAGAAATCTACGGAAGAGATGGAGGACCTGGAATGGTCGGTTCTGGAAATGGTGGAAGATTCAACGAACGCAACGGAGGAAGTTCGGGGAGAAAAGGAGGATGACCGAAGTTGGGCAGCGGAGCAGTTTTAGGGAGAGGAGGAATAGTGGACAGAGGGGGTAAACCGAAGTAAGGTAGCGAACGGTCACGGGGCAGAAGATGAATTTTGGGGAGATGAGGAATACTGTTCAGAGGAGGAAAACTGGAGCTGGGCAGCGGAGGAAAACTGGGGAGAGGTGGAATACTGGGCTGAGGAGCAGAACCGGAGCTGGGCGGCGGAGCAATACTGGGGAGAGGAGGAGTAGTGGGCAGAGGAGCATAACCGAAGCTGGGCAGCCGAGGGAGTTTTGGGAGGCGAGGAATAGTGGGGCGAGAAGGAATTTGGGGGAGAGGAGGAATACCGAAATTGGGAAAAGTGGCAGGTTCAAACTTAGGCAACCTAGGGTTTGTGAGCGTCTCTTGGCCTGCTTTCAAAGATTGATCCACATTCTTAGCCGTTGCTTGACCTTTAACCGTTGGAAAGGAATCTTCCCTGTAACAAGATGAAGGTACAGTTTCGGGGCGGTAGCTGAAAGACCCTGCACTGTACGTGAGAACTCCATTGGAATCCGACTGTAGCGTGAGCTTTGATGGTGCAGACTTTGAGGGAATCCTGCACGACTCCTCAGGGCTATTGCGCGGCCTCACCAAACACTGGTTCAATTGATCAGCAGACAGAAAAATACTGGAAGGAAGCTCCACCATGAATACTCCATCATCGTCTGTTTCTCCTATAATTGGTATGGTCATGGTTTTCCTGTTGAGGAAGCATTCCACAGCTATCGAAGCACCTGTTCGTTCAGCGAACGGAGAAAGGAAGTGTGCATGATAAGTACATTTGCCATCTTATGTATATTGTAAGAAAATAAAACGAATATATATTAAAATGACATGAAATGATACCGGATATAGCGTAGCCGTTTCCAGAAAACCTATCCTCCAAACATGTATCACAGAAAACCTTTGCCACAATCACGACAGATTCAGAAGCCTTCTCTAGATCTGCATAGTTACTTGCACCGCCCAAAGCCAAGTAGCTTAAGAAAAAGCCAAGCACAATCGATATTGTGCGAATTTCACCGGACGCCATGATCGGTGAAGATATTGAACTATACAGATGTGTATAAATCGAATTCTGTTGTTCTGCTCTGGCAGGATTAAGACTCCTCTATATATAGTGGACTCCTCTACATATTTTTTGGGCGGTTGCGCGGTCCATGTAAACTAAATAATATAAAAACTGGCCGTTGGGCGGCACGTACGTAGGTATACGGTTTTTTTCGGAGTTCAGAGTTCCCACGTAATCGATTTTCCGGGAGAGAGAACGGCTTGAAAGTGCACGTGGATAACTTCGATCGCAACGCAGGCAATTTATCTTGGATCTCCATGGCTTGATCTGATTTGGCCTCCTAACTGATTTTCAGTTTGCGAGTTTCCATAATCTATAGGATTGTAGATTCAGCTATCACCGCGTGAATCCGACTAAGCTTCATTGCTTAACAAAATTTGCCCATTTTCCCGGTGAAGATTACCGACGTTTCATCTTTGCCCATTTAATCTCCCATGATTAATCTCTTGGATGTTTATTTGCTTCATAGTTATTGTAGACAACTTGCAAAGCATCAAATAGACACTAGCCAGGTAGTACCTGAGGATAATAGTTTTTGTAACAAACATTTAACTCTCAACAACACTTCTTTTTTATCAATTTTAGGCAGTAAATATGAGGAAAGAAATGTTCTGCTACTGGTCTCGTTTCCCATGTGACGGGTCAATATCAAAACACAGGTATTTTTTCAATATTTTAATATAGTTTAGTTAAATTAAAAAAAATTAATATAAATCATTTATAAAGAATAGATAAAATAATGTTTAACTTAATAATAAATAATATTAACTTAATAATTAACATAAATCAATCAAATTCTTTTAAAAATTAAAATCATGTTAAATTATTTTAATCCTAGAAAATTATAAGTTCTTCATTAAAATATCAAAGAAGTTTTATAAGAGTATTTAAAAGTGGAGTCATTGCTTTATGCAATAAGCAAGGTTGAGGGAGGTGCAACTCTAATGGAGGAAAACGTGAGGAGGGTTTCTGTAGGTTAGACTTGATGGAGACAAGTGAGGAGGGTTTCTGTAGGTTAGACTTGATGGAGACAAATCTCCAACTAGTGAACTATTTGGATGGATTTTTATTTGAAAGTGACATATTTATCTCTAGTTCCTATGAAACCTCATTAGTTGGAATTTTCTTGTGAATGTTAGGGTTCTATTTGTTAAAATTTTGATATGCTATTTTAACCATAGACAATATCACTATGTTTGGGTGACAATATTGTTATGTTGTATATGGTTAAACGAGCATATTAACCTTTTCTTAGATAGAATGATTCCTACAATAAATCCAATTTCTAGAACCAATGATAAAACCTTTAACGGGAAATATCATCAGCTTCTGAATAAAAAACACAATACCAAGAGAATGCACCTCTACTAATAGAATTATACCTTAACCAAGAAAGGCGCACAAGAGAGCTACTAGAAAGATCGAAAGCATCATAATAATGCCGCATTCACCTTCTGCATTTTGCTCTCACAAGGTAATTGTTGTTCTACTGACCTCGAGGACTAGTATGAGTAGTGAGTGAGTGAGTGTGTCTTCAAACGATCTAAGGCACATCCTTTATTTATACCAATTCTTTTCCATGACGCTTCCAGTAATCGACTTTGAGCCTTCTAATTCTTTTTATTATTATTCTCCCGGCCAACTTCTCTATGGTATTCAACTGCTTAATGGTTCTTTCTTCTAGAATATTCTACTCTAAGTACAAGGTTATATTGGAGGTTAATAACTCACGCAACTACCAAAACAACAACACCCTCCTTATTAGGAGGTATTATTAACAAGGATTTTTTTTTCATGTAATGGTCTCAATCATATCCATCCATCTCATATGGTATCGGAAAGACTCACATGGTCTTTGGAAACCATTCTATAGCATCACCATAGCCACACAGTTGTGGGTCTCATGATCAAAATAGATCATGTCACAAGTATCACCATCATAGCCACATAGTGTATGTCATAGTCACACATAGACTATCTAATGGTGATGTCACATTCATGCATCTGGAGCCTCATCAACATATGTAGCATCTCTATAGTGGGAACGACCTCATCGCGGCTCTCAAAACTTTATAGGTCTCGACGCCTGCATCGCGTTATGTGTCATTATATAGACTCATCCATTTTACCAAATATATAGGAAACTAGTCGGGCTCAAATAGAACCGCTACTACCCAATCCACACGGTCCGAAAATATACACAAATAAGACAGCCACACTAAATTACGCCAATACTACCCAATCCTTACGAACCGAAAAATATTCGCTTTGGTTACCACAAACATAACCGCATTCACTAGCCAATCCCACAGAAGTTCGAAATCCATCATTTTGAGCTGCACACGTAATCGCTACTCACCCAACTCTAATAAGCCCAGAAACTATTCAGTTTGAGTCAGTTCATAAACATAATTGTGCTACTACCCAATCCTTATGGAGTATGGGAAACTATTCAGTTTGAGCCATTTCACACACATAATTATGCTACTACCCAATCCAAATGGAGTTTGGGAAACTATCATTCATGTAAATGACTACCCGATGTTGCCACACTCTCTAAGCTACTACCCCATGAATTGAATATATGACTCATCACTCCCTCTTATGAGGGAAGTCCTTCTAGACCCAGCCAAGCTTGTCCCTGAAGTACTCAACTTTACCTTTGATAGAGGCTTGATCAACACATCTGATATCTTATCTTCTGTGCGAATATACTAGAGCTTCATAGCTCCCTTTTGCACCAGATATCGGATAAAATGATACTTTATCTCGACGTTCTTGGACTTTTCATGAAACAGTGAGTTCTTAGACAAATTTCTACAACTCTAGTTGTCACAAAAAAATACAAGTCACCTCCAACTCTAGATCAAACAACCCTACAAGCAACTTCTGAAGCCACACAACTTTGTTAATAGTTGAACATGTTGTTATATATTCTACCTCATCTGTACTGAGTGCCACACTAGTATGCTTCCTGTTGAGCCATAAAATCATAGCTGACCCCAAACTGAAGCAACATCCTAATGTACTCTTCCGATCTTTGACACTACCAACCCAATCTGAATAATCATAGCCTTCTAGTCTTATCTTACGATATGAAACATATCAGAGCCCAAAGTATATCGTACCCTTTAGGTACCTTTACACGCTTGTTTCCAAAATCAAGTGAACATGTCTTAGTTCAACCGTATACTGGCTCAAAGCGTTCACCACAAAGCATATATCTAGCCTATTATTTGTCAAATACAGCAAAGAACCAATCATCTACCTGTACATGGTGACATCCACTATCTTTGAAGAATTATCACTCAATAAATTTTGTTTCGTCATCATCGGTGCGGGCATGTATTTACAATCCAACATTTGAAATCTCTTCAGGGTCTCTACCTCATATTTTCCTTGGCACAGGAAAATCTCATCTGGTTTTTGCCACACTTCTATACCCAAGAAATAATGCATCATACCTAGGTATTTCATCCCAAAATATGATTCCATTTTTCTCTTGAACTCTGTGATGAGCTTCTCATCCCCTGTTAAAAACAAATCATCCACATAAAAGAGTAATATCACTGGTCTGTTATCTTAAATGTTGCAGTAAAGGTTGGGATCTTATTTACTCTTGGTGAATTCCAAGCTCATCAGAAAGTTGTCAATTCTACCGTAGCATGCCCTAGGTGCTTGTTTCAATCCATACAAGGCTTTCTTCAATCTACAAACATGTGTTTTCCTATCATGTGTCTCAAATCCTTGTGACTACTCCACGTACACTTCCTCTTCCACTACACCATTCAGGAAGGAAATCTTTATGTCCATCTGATGTACCTTCCATTTCATCATTGTAGCTATCACAAGTCTAGCTCTAATCGAAGTGTACCTTGACACTTGATCAAATGTCTCCTCATAATATATTCAATATTTCTAGGAGAATGCACGAGCCACAAATCTTTCCTTGAACTTATTGATACTAACATCTATTGAATGATTTGTCTTGTAGATCCATTTGGAACTCACAATTGATTTCTCTTTCGGTCTCAGAACCACATCCAAAACCTCATTCTTAATGATGGACTGGTATTCCTCAATCATGGTATCCTTCCATACTTTCTTCTCTACAACCTCTTCATAACAGGTAGGCTCAGCATCAATGATATCACATAACAATGGCATGTAACTGGAATATGGTCGAGGTTTCTTGATTTCTTTGAAATATCCTTCTGTGAAACCATACTTTTCGGCTTCATGAATAATTTCACGAGCCCAAGCTGGTCTTCTTTTATTCATAATTTTTTTTGCAGGTCTTTGTGGTTCTTCCATATCATGGTCATATGGACCATGCTCTTTTGGAAAAACCACATTACTTGCATATGTATCTACAACTCTAGGAGCTTTATGCTCCTCATCATGGATCTTATTTGTATGATACTTCCTCGATCTATTGAAGGTTGTATCCTCATCGAAGGTAACATCTTTGTTAATCTCAATCTGTCTGTAACCAAGGATGTAGACTCTATATGACTTCGATGTCTCACTATATCCAACAAATATACCCTTCTTTCCTAAAGGATCCAACTTTGATCTCTTATCTTTGGGAACATGCACATACATTGGAAAACCAAATATCCTCAGTTGGCTAACCTCTGTTTTTTTCTCCTCTAAACATTTATTCTAGTGTCTTGTTCCCAAGTACGTGGCGAGGACTTATTTTCTGCACATATACAATGGTCCAAGTTTCTTCTGTCCATATATCCATAGGTAAGTCTTGATCATGAATCATATCCTTTACTTATTCCATTATCGCGTGATTCTTCCTTTATGTTACCCCATTCTGTTGAGGATTGTTGGGAGTAGTGAGCTCCCTCTTAATCCCAAATTCTTTGTAGAATGATTTGAAGTCATCTAATGTGAACTCTCCTCCATTATCTTCTAAGTGAAGTGGATGTCATTGGTCCACACACATCTGAATGCACTAAGTACAAAAATATATTTGTATTTTTTGTCACCACTTGGGAACGAGCTCTTCCTCATGTCCAATCTTCTCCATGTCTCAAACTCAATGCTATTTAACATGCTTTTGTTGTGTACCAATACTAGATATGTAAATAAAATTCAATAAGACTAAGAATAAACCATTCAATAGAACCAATGAACACAAGATTGTAGAAAAATCCATTGAGGTAGGGTAACACCATATATTAAATCATTAAGGAAGGATAAAACTCCTCAATCAATACTTTCTTGTACATTCACAATATTCTTCACCATGTCAATTACATTGCTTACACTTCCTTATATAGTATTCTCTATCCCATAGGAACATTCTAGAGAAGGTATCTTCTAGAAATCCCATTTATTATTTCTAACTACCCATTTATTATATGTAACTACCATTTTGGGACTTATTTAATACCATGGTAGACCTAGTCCACCTTACATCGAATAGCCTCCACTAATAGTATCTAGCCCCCATTCTCATTGGGTACCTCCCATATTACCACCCATATTACTTCCCTAAGTATATTACATTCCACCCCCCTTAATCATGTTTCACCCTTGAAACATGAGAATATACCATACGATATGACCGACTAAGAATAGTAGCCAACTCGTACCAAGTATGACCATCCATCCATCCTAATTGAATCCAAATTTGATGTCCAACTATTTCCTTTCCACCTCAAAATTTATCTGCATCATTCTAATGTTTCCATGGAATTTTTTCTCTATCCTGATGTTGTCCTATAGTGTTGGTAGGCCTCCATGCACCTCTTGATTGGTTTCCTTTATGGTTCCCCACTGGTGCATAAGTGTGTGGATGATCACGCCCTTGTCTCGATGATTGTTGTTTTTCAATGTCATGTGGATCGCGATATACCACAACTGTAGGAATTGGTTCCTTTTTATTCAAGTATTCAACTCCTTGTACCTTGGAGTCAATAACCTCCTTAGCTTCTTACTGATTTTTTCATGTGGCCTTGCTTCATATCCTTTTGTAGACTCTTCCTCGGATTCAACTTCAAACTCGACAAGAACTTGTGTGCTTGTTGTTGTGAGCCCTTCTGAATTATTGTGCCCTTCCTATGGCTTTGTTGCATCTCTTACTATAGACTGTGCCTTTGATTGTGATTCATAGTCTTGAATAACTTCTTTGGTCTTCCCCATAGGCCCTTCTTTCTTACTAAGAGACACATCCTGCAATGTAACCTTATTTTTCTTGTATCACACTTTCAAAAAATTATTTTCCACATTAATATTAATTGTACCAATTATATCCATCCAAGGGTATCCCAAAAAAGTATCCACCTCATCCATATCTATAGAAAAAGAATCTGAATGCAACACATATTTATCCATACTGAGCTTCAAGTCTTTAAAAATTTGAACATTTTCACCCTCAACCTGTGTGCCTTGAATATTCTTTACATGAATTTTCAATATATTAACAAGTTAAGCATTCATAAATTTATGCCCACAAATGGAATTAATAGAAACAATGATATTTTCCTTTTGAATGACATTTTCTAAACATTTGACTTTTTGAACTTTTTCACCGGAATCTAGCGAAATAGATCTTGGTGAAATCTCCATTTTTTTTT
>SNQJ01S0039401.1:126775-145018 GCA_010110895.2 Picea sitchensis
CTATAATGTCAACAAGTCAAGGTAGAGCACCGACACCCAGCAGGGTTGTTGCATCCCCTACCAATTCTCGAATGGAAATGGGAAACCATCTCCATGGATTTCATCACAGGATTACCAAGATCAACCAAACAGAATGATGCCATCATGGTAGTTGTGGAAAAAATGAGCAAGGTTGCTCACTTCATACCTTTCAAGTCAAATTTCAAGGAAATAGATATTGCCAACATATTCATGAAATATATATTCATACTGCACGTCATGTTAGAAAAACAAGTTTGCGGAGCACTAAAATATAACAAATCTAGAAATAAAACACAAAAGATACACAATACAAAAAAGACACAGATATACGTGATTCACCCAATGTGCGCTATGTCCACCAGAGAAATTTCTAGGTCCTTCCTTTATTATTATCCAATAAATGAAGGGATACAACCTATAGCACACCCATTGTAACTTCCTCTTCTTTCTCGCATAGTCTCCTCACTCAGAATACAATATTCGCAATGATACATAGTCGCAATACATTTCCCTTATAAAAGAGGGTTTCCTTCTAAGGAGAAAAACCCTAAAATAACTTCTACTGTCATATATGCGACCTTATAATGAACGATATGGATTTACAATGAAATTAAAATACACATTTACAAGTTAATTTTTCCTTCGGGGAATGTCTTCCCCCGAACCCTCGCCAAGGGCACGCTTTCCCCCGAATCCCCCAGCGGGGGAATGGCCGCCTCGAACCCCGAAAAGGGAGTAACCCCCCTCTGCACTCACCTGCGTGGAGGATTGTACACTATTCCATAGTTTAAAATCATCATGGGATATAAAAACGGCTGAAAACAAACATCTGAATCAGGAACATAATCAAGCTCGACAACTAACAATATCCCACTTGGAGACTGATCTCAACAACTCCACAGATGTTGTATATGTTGGACTCTGATCCTTCTTGGACCTGGAAAATTTCTCAACTTCATCTTCACTCTTGAATACCAATTGAAACTGAGCAGGAACTCAGTTTCTCCCTGGTTACTCCCTTTGTTAACATGTCTGTAGGATTATGGCTAGTGTGTATCTTTTCCAACTTCAAATTTCCATCTTCCAATACGGATCGTATGAAATGGTACCTAACCTATATATGATTAGTCTTTGAGTGGAAGGATGAGTTATTTGCAAGATAAATGGCACTCCCATTATCACAATACAACCTGCTATTCTCACGCTTCTTTCCTAATTCCTCCATAAACATCTATAACCAAATCATCTCTTTACTAGCCTCTGTAACAACAACATACTCTCCCTCTGTTGTTGAAAGTGAAACAAACTTTTGTAGTTTTTAAATCCAACTTATTGATGTTCCACCTACAGTAAAAACATACCCCATGGTTTTCCTCTTGCTATATTTATCACCTGCCATATCTGAATCAACATATCCCTGTAGAACAAAATTTGAACCTTCAAAACATATTGCTTGAGCAATAGTACCTCTCAAATACCAAAGAATCCACTTTACTACCTCCCAATATTATTTATTTGGATTGTTCATATACCTTCTCACAACTCCCACTGTATGTGCAATATATGGTCTTGTGCAAACCATCACATACATCAAGTTGCCAACTGCTAATGAATAAGGGACCCTGGACATGTATTCTATCTCCTCCTATGTATTGAGAAACATTTCCTTAGTTAATTTGAAATGGATGGCCAAAGGTGTACTAAATGGTTTTTCATTCTTCATTCTAAACCTCTCCAACACCTTCTCTATGTACTCACCCTGAGACAGTGTCAATTTGTGATTTTCCATTTCTCTTGTTATTCTCATACCAAGGATTTTCTTTCCAGCACCTAAATCCTTCACTGCAAATGAATTAGTTAATTTCTTCTTGAGCACATTTATATTCTTCATATTAGACCCTACAACAAGCATGTCATCTACATACAATAGCAAGATAATATAGCTTCCATTTTCTAGCATTTTAAAATAAACACAATGATTAGAATGGCATCTACTATAACCTTGTTCTATCATAAACTGGTCAAATTTAAAATACCACTTCCTTGGAGCTTGCTTTAGTCCATACAAGCTCTTCTTCAACCTGCATACCAAATTCTCCTTCCGCACAGGATCGTTCTAAATCTTCCCCTGTGTCTGCTTGACTCTTTGATTTCCCCAGAAGGAATACTTCATGCACACAAACATGTGTATTCCGCAGGTCCTCCTGAGTTATGCCTACGTGATCAAACACCGGTGTTAACTCCACAACTGACCAACAAATGTGATCGAGGCTTTTTCCCTTTGGGGATTTCAGATTTCGTGATCTCGCGTATACTGTTGTCGAGCCCCTTATCTCTTCAACCTCCGAAACCCGAAACGTCAATGAGGGTTGACTCCTTCAATGCACCGAACACACGCCTCTTGTTGCCACTTATTTCAGCTTTTCGGGACTTGAGTGATCGACCAACACTCATTCCTCTTCCCTCATGATTTCCTGGTTTCCTAAATTTCCCCCTTTTTGGTGAGATCGATGGTCTTTCGGGGCTTTCGCTGAAGCTCGACCACCTCTTTCGGCTTCTGTCACACGTATCCTTCGACTGGTGCTTGGGACCCTACTTTCGGCTTTTTTCTCTTCGCGATTTCGGGAGTTGCGTTGAAATGCAACTCTATCTCTTGACTCCCGGAAACCCAAAACCCGATTGGAGCCCAAAGCTATTCTTTTGTGACCTTTTAGGGAGTTTTATCCTTCCCCTCTTCAGGATTTTGCGAACCGGAAGTTGGAACTCTCTATTCCAAAAATCATTGCCCCCTCTGCTTCTCAACACCCGAAGTGCCGAAATCTCGAAATTCCATGCCAAATTCCTATCGTGTTTCGCGACTTCGGGATTTTCACTCCACTATGTCCCGGCTCCTTGTTGTCAGGACTCCCGAAATACCAAACCCCGAATTCTCGAAGTGTCGAAACTCACTCGTTCAGCTTCACACGCGATAATCCCTTTCGTGGTTCGGGAATGTGAGTGACCAAAGGTTTTGGTCTGCACTTCAATCTTATGAAACCCAAAATTCTGAAATGATCTGATGGCTCAACTGACCACAATAAATGGTCCATGTTGATTCTTGAAACCAAAGTGATGGGTTCACCCAACTCCTAACCACCTTGCAGCTTCACTGGATCCTATGGTCCTCGCGACTTCACGAGTTCTCCACAAAGGATTCTGACCGTCTGATTCACTCCTCAAGAATCGTTGACCAAACTAACTTGGCGTCCTTCCATTGAACTTAACTTTTGCGCGATGATTTCTCTCCCCGTCTTCCTTTGAACTCTTCAAAGGTACTAACCCTCCCGAGCTTTCACTTGTGAACTTAAGTCTCAAAGAGAGATCATGTTCGCACTCCTTGCGGAAATCTTTCAAATAACCTCTGGTTATTTGAGTCCTCGACTCTGTGCACTCTTTGCAACAACAGTCCTTCCACCTTCACCTTAGTTGATAACTTATAAGGCTTCAACTAGCTTGCGGACACCTTGCACGACTCTGTGCTTCACCTGCACTTCTGTTGGTATGAGAACAACGGTATCTCTCCTGATCTTTTTTAGATAAAACTCAGACTCTTGTCAATGCACACCTTGCGGACGTTTCACTGCACTCCTCGCAGGAACTCTCACAATGATAAACAATTGAAACTCATTCTTCCCCTCTATCAGACTTTATACACTTAACATGAAATCATACGTTTAACCCAACATTGAAACAAATTCATAAACAGAGAGAATAAAACAATTGTAAGCATACCATTCAACAAATGTAAATAGTAAGCATCATAACACCATGAATATTGAGTCAAAGTTTCATATATTAACTCAAGTGCTCATGTACATGGGTTCTTCTCTACAGCTCTCGGCTTATGATTTCTGAATAATCATCTATGTTACAATGATACAAGGGTGAGGGTGTCTATATCCGTTTTCCCTCCTACTCTCTAAACTGTCTAATATATGAATTCAAATCTACCTACTTTCATTAATTACGTATAAATTCCTTTACATTCTACAGATGAGAGCAGTGCTCAAGTTATGTTTACAACATCTAAGATATAAATGTAAGTATGCTTCCCCCAACTATCACATTAATATCCGCTTCATTAATTTTTCAAAACATTTCAAAAACGTGTGCTGGTGCTTTTCCAGCTGTCTTCTGCCTTTTACGTTGGTTGCTTATGATGCTCATGCATCAGGTTGTTGCATACCAAATTCTTCTTCAACCTGCATACCAAATTCTCCTTCCTTTTGTGAAAACCCATTTATAATAAGTCTATCCTTGTACCTCTTTTGGCCTCCATATTCTTCCTTCAACATGTAAACCCATTTATTCTAGAATGCTTTTTTTTCTGCAGGAAACTGAACCAAATCCCAAGTTTGGTTATTTACCAAGTAATCCATTTCCTCTTTCATGCCTTGCTCCCTCTTTTTTTTAGTGTCTACCTGCATTTCCTCTTCATAACATTGTGGTTCACTGGAATCAGTCAACAATAAATAATACAATGAAGGAGAGTATCATTAAGGGGGTCTACTTAACTTGGTATATCTTCTAACAACACTTGCAGGAGTTTGAGGTACCTGTTGATCCTGTTGTTGTACATTTTTATTTGCTGGTACCTTTGGAATTTCTTTTTCAGTGATCTCATCAAGTACTGTGTATTCTGGTTTTTCTTTTTCCTATTTCTTTCCCTACAATTGATCTTTGTACATGACCTTATCATTGAATATGACATATCTACTCCAAATGATTTTTTTATTTCCATAATATCATAAGCGATAACCAAAATCATTAACACCGTATACAATAAAGGTACACTCTCTTGGATTTTGCCTCAAGCTTTAGTCTATTTTCTTTATCAATATGGACAAATGATTCACAACCAAAAGTCTTCAAAAAATAATAGTTTACCTTTTTACCTGTCCATGCCTCCTCGGGAATTCTACCATCCAAAGAGATTAAAGGTCCTTTGTTTATTAAGTAAACAACAATATCTACAACATCTTCCTATAACTGTAAGGGAAAACCAACATGCAATCTCATGCTCCTTGCACGCTCCACGATTGTCCTATTCATCATTTCTAACACACCATGTTCTTGTGGTGTTCCCAGAACTATCTTCTCTCGAAAAATCCCATGGTATGAACACTAATCATCAAACTCCTTGCTGCAATATTCACTTCCATTGTCTGATCTGAGACACTTCAACATTTTTCCTGTCTCATTCTCAACCAAAGCTTTCAATTTCTTAAAAGTATAAAAAACATCATTTTTTGTTGAATGTAATAAACCCAAGTTTTTCTAGTTGCATCATCAATAAAAGTAACATAATAACAAGAGACACCAACAGATGATACATGATATGGTCCCCATACATATGTATGCACAAGATCTAACCTTCCCATTCCAACAATTTAGCATGGTGCATTATCACCCAAATGAACCTGTCCAAAATCACCTTGAACATAATCTAGAAAATGTTTCCTATGGAGTGTGGCATGAAATGAATCCCCTGAATATACTACCCAGGACTCATAAATATTATCTACAGAAAGAATCAAAGAATCTTGTAACACATCACATGTTACATTTGATTCCTGATTTTTCTCATATGTCCTTTCTTCCCACAATTCCAACACTCTATCTTTCCAAATATGGATTTGGATCCTCCCTTCCTAGAATTATTGTGGTTCCCTGTTCCATTTCCTCTATCCTTTTGTCTTCCCCTATTCTCCATGTTTAACGCATTACCTGATGTCTCAAATGTGTTTTTCCATCGCATTTCCTCACTAAGGATAACACCAGCAATGTCATCAAATTTTAAAGTGTTTGAACCAAAGACATAGTTACTTACAACCATGACCAAGTTGTTCCATCTTTATCGCAATCAACATGATATTAGAAGAGCCCTGACCTCATCATCAAAGTCCAATTTTACAGAACTTAGTTGATTAGTAACCGTATTAAATTCATTTAAATGATCTACAACAGACCGACCTTCTGACATATTCATATTAAATAATCTCTTCATTAGAAATACCTTATTGGACACCGAGGTTTTTTCATACACTTTATCCAATGCATCCATCATCTCATTCGTTGTCTTTTCTTTCAAAATATTGAGAGCCACTAACACTTCCAAGCTCAACCGTATCGTTCCTAGTGCCTTTCTGTCAAGAACCTCCCATTCTTCATCCTTCATGGTTGTTGGATTCTTTTCTATTCCACCCAATGGTAGGAATAGATCATTCTTATATAAATAATCTTCCATGTGAATCTTCCATAACTAGTAGTTTTGGCCATTAAATTTCTCGACCCTAAACTTTCCATATTCCTCCATTGCTCCCACTCGAACTAGGAGCCCTCTTTTCTTGTTAGTTACCTTTCACTCTGATACCAGTTGTCAGAAAAACAGGATCGCGAAGCAATAAAAAAAAAAAATGTGGAAATAAAACACAGAAGATACACAATATAATAGAGACACATATATATGTGGTTCACCCAGTGTGGGATATGTCCACCAGAGAAATTGTCAGGTCCCTCCTTTATCATTATCTAGCAAATAAATGGATACAACCTACAACACACCGGTCATAAATTCCTCTTCTTTCTCTCATAGTCTCCTCACTCAAAATACAATATTCACAATGACACATAGCCGCAATACATTTCCATCATAAAAGAGGGTTTTCTTTTAGGGAAAAAAACCCTAACATAACTTGTACCCCCCTCTGTACTCACCCAGTGGAGGAGTGTACATTCTTTCGGGGTGTAAAGTCTTCATGGGATATAAACACATATGAAAACAAATACCTCTGAATCGGGAAGATAATCAGGCTCCACAACTAACATGGCATGCCTAAGGAGATTATATCCAACAGAGATACAAAATTTACTTCAAACTTTTGGAAATCTTTGTTTGTTAGTTTTTAAACAAAATTACTCTTTAGTACAACCTATCACCCTCAAACTGATGGGTTAATAGAGAGGGTAAACCAAGTTTTAGAAGACATGTTGAGGATGCATGTAATGCATCAACCGAAGAAATGGGAGGACTACCTGTCGCTGGTAGAATTTTCTTACAACAATGGCTATCAAGATTCATTAAAAATGAGTCATTTTGATGCCCTCTATGGAAGGAAATGCACCATTCCAATCAACTGGAACAACCCAGTAGACAGATTTACAATTGAGATAGATATTCTAAAGGAAATGGAACAACAAGTGATTCAGATAAGGGAAAATGTGAAGACAGCCCAGGATAGACAAAACAACTATGCAGGCCTAAAAATGACTCCTATATAGTTCAAAGTAGGGGATGATTTGTATCTTTTAGTTAGACCCAGGAGAATATCCTTGAGGATGGGAGATTATGCCAAGCTAGCACCTCAATATTGTCGACCCTTTGAAGTTTTGGATAGAGTGGGAATAGTAGCCTATCGTCTAGTACTTCCTCCCACAGTGAAGGCACATAATGGTTTTCATGTTTCTTTATTAAAAAAATATGTACATGATTCTAATCATATTATTTACTGGTCTGTGATTGAGGTGGAACCCGAGGGAGAGTTCCTGCCAGAATGTCAATGCATAATAGACATGAAGGAAACCCCACTCATGAACAACACCATTGCACATTTCAAAGTGCAGTGGAAACACTTTTTCCAAGATGAGGCCACATAGGAATTGGAGGATGCCATAAGATAGATATATCCATTCTTGTTTACTTCTATACATACATAACACATCGATATATAGAACATTGAGTATGATGTTCCTTTAAGGGGGATGGGATTGTAATACCCCTTTTTCCCCCAGTTTGTAAATATAACTATAACTGGCCAAGAGACTATGACAGACTAAATATGTATGAATGTTTGATTTAATGAACCCTTGTATAAAAGGGTCAATGTATGAATTTTTGTTATTAATAGAATTTGAATTTGAATGTGTTTCACAACTATTGAAAGGGGGGAAGTTTTTCAAGACAGGCCATGGATGCTATGAGAGAGATGGTGAATGGAAACCAAGTATGGTTTAGATGACCCTCAACACACCAATACCTACTGGGTTTAATTTATCAATAGTCCTTTGACCTAGAAATGAATTACCAATCAGGATGGTAGTTGGAAGTCCATCCTCAAGAGTTAATGAGGAGATGGGGCAGGGTACCCATATGTAAGGCTTCCAAGCCTAACCATGAATGGAGATTCGTACCCACACAACCTTTTTGATAAAGTCAAGAAATGAGGTAATTCGACAACAAAGATAGATCTTCAAGATAACAGAGTAGAGAAAAACACTTTCTAGAGAAGAGCAGTGGATATACTTTGCTTTTGAAGTAGAGAGAAAAGATGAGAATAAATCTTGTTTTTGGCTGTAAGAAGCCTGGGGAAGGGTTTTGCTACAAGCTGATAAATGAGGCTGATGAGTGACTAAGGAAGTAATCGTGCAAAACTCCTTACTTGGAGCAGAGAAAACCAGTTGTCGAGTTTCTGTGGGAGAAGGAGACTAACCTTCATCCCTAACTATTGTGGAGAAAAGAGAAAGAATCTCTCTCAGAGCATCATGGTCTAGCTCAGGAGAGGCCAATGGTAAATACAGTAGGAGTGGCTATGCCTATGGTTGGGAGGAAACAAGCACCCCTTTCAATAGTTTCTTCACATTTTCCTATTCTAATAAGTATTTTCACACTTTGTGCATTATTTTGGATGTGATCATGAAATGTCTATGTTTATGGTTCAGTCTCTCAGTATTTGAACAATTATTAGAAATGCTCTTTGATTCTTGTAAATGGTTATATCTATGTGATATTGGACTTATCTCAGTTTATCTGTTAGAAATTCATGGGATGTGAGTCTGCAAGAGAGTCAGGGTAGGATCGACTGGAATTTCTAAGTCTTGCAAACCCTGTGAAGTTTATCTTGGTGGGAATTTTATGTTCGAATTCTGTGGGAGAAGGGTGTTTTTCCCTTAGACTATTCACCCATTTAACCGAGGGCTCATGCCCATGTACTTAACCCCTTTGTTGAGAAAATGGATTCACACTTAGCCCGTAAGTTTTCCCAAATGACCCATGTAACCAGGGCCTAGGAACCATGCACTAGTCCGAAAGGAGATATCTCTTTCGGATTCTAGACTTCGAGACATGTGACTCCACAATCCTTGAAAGTAGTCAAAGGCTGAAGTCATGAATCGATGAGCATTGTCGATCTGGGGATCCATTATGGATCATTCTCATTCGTTAGATCAAACATAGGAGGGTAGACATTAAGTGCTTCGGCAAAGCATTACTTTGGGAGATTTGGAAAGGTCTAGTGTCGAAACTCTCGAACGTCAGAGTCATGGAGTGAATATGCATATTTGAAATGGAGGGACACATGTCCACAAATCCACGGTTATCTGGAACTCCGGGTATTGGGAAAATTAGATATGCACGAGTTTTCCCCAGAGGTCGACAAGTTGGAGTAAATCCCTGTCGTAGGCTCTAGTACACATGTCAATAGATCTGGCGTGGCCCAGAGGGAAAATCGACAGACACACTCACTGAACTCCCGAATGTTGAACTACCGAAGTAACGTGGTTCGTCGATCATTGGATCCTTCAAGATCATTTTGAACCCTCGATCTAAGGGACCCACTTTGATCTACCTGACTAACCCAGGATGCATCGTGGAGCAACACGTGGCCCCTACCCTTTCTTCGTCAAGTGTTTACCATTGAACCAGGACCGTCGGATGAGGGCATACATGGCAAGCAATCCCGTAGTCCAGATATTTTGTACTTCGGAGGAAACTGACCAAGAGTTTCCGAAGTATGAACTCGTTGAAGTCACAAGTGCCAAAGTGGATCTCGAATGTTGATAAAAAAGGACACATGGCACAAGATCTCATAGTCCAAAGACTTGGATCTTTAGGGAATTGGTGTAGAGAGGCTTTATTAAGCTCCAAAGCCCAAGCCGCGAAGTAAAGAGATTCGTAGATCTAAGGATCTACGTGGAACCCTATTGACCGTTAGATCAAAGGGCTGGGAATTTATCAGTCTAAGATGATGTGGATCAATTACATCATTCGAGGTGACATGGACTTGCATTACGCGTGCCATGTGTCACCTAGTTTTGGAGGATCCACATAGCCATTGCGCCTACTAGAGTATGACACGTGGCACCCCCTATCGAGGACACGTGTCGCTCTTTCACCCTCATCGTGTGTCAACCTTTGGTTGTGCCCACCTAGAATATGTGGTTGGTGGCGTATTCGGGACACCGGGGGTTTGGATATCTTCAGAGTTTAGAATATTCAGGATGAGGTACAACATAGGAACGATCGACGTAAATCGTCGATCGCTGAAAGACCCAAGCCATGTGGCACGAACTTAGGAGGTTTTAGTATAGGTTGATAAAGGGAGGTCCAACGATGATCATCGAACACGGATCGTTGAAAGGCTAAGTACACGTGGTGATATTTCAGGACTGCAAGGAGTTGTAAAAAGTTGTATCACGCGTAAATCACCGAATCCCCCCTCATTAACCATAGGATCTCAACAGAGAATCTAGATCGTTGATCTCCTTTGTTATTTGGTGATATGAGAAATTTGAGAACACCCTTGGAACTCCCGAAGATCGGGAACTTCCGAAGTATCGAAACCTTTGCTAACGTAGGTTCTTAACTCACGATTTTCATCCCAAGGAAGATATTACAAGTTGGTTCAAGTGAACAGTAAGAGATTTATGTTTTGGGGAAGCCATTTAAGAGGGTTTTTATTAAGTCAGGGACCGAAAATGAACTAGGAAAAGAGAAAATTTGATGCCCCACCCCGAGACAGGCTATTTATAGGCTGGGTGTGTTACATACACTTGGAACAAATATCCAAGTCATTGTCTTAGGAAAAGGAAGTATAAAAATTTTAACTAAGAAAGGAGAACAAAAGGTCATGCCTGATGTATATTATGTTTTTGGTTTGAAGCATAATCTGAAGAGTACAAGTCAATTGGTACAAAAAGGATACAAAATTTACATGAAAGATAATCATTGTGTGATTATGGACATATATACAAGCAATCAACTTATTGAAAAAATCCAGATGAGAAGTAACATAATGTTCCCATTGACATTGAAACTAGCCATGAAGAGAAAAACAACACAAGTTGTTGGTAAACAAAAATATGCGTAGTTAGACACTGCATTTACAACAGAAAGTGCACGTAGTTCCAATGAAAAAAATAGTGCACGCAGTATCAAGAAAGGAGAAAATGACACACAAATGCAGACAACATATCAATCTAAAGCACCAGATGATTTCTAGTTATGACATTTCATATTTGCAGACTTGAACTTTAGAGGTTTTAATCTACTACACACAAAGGATATGGTCAAAGGTTTACCATTGATTGAAAAACCAAAAAGGATATGTGAAGGTTGAATATTTGGAAAGCAGCATAGAGATTCATTTCCAGTTGGCAAGTCTTACAGAGAAAAAAATCCACTGGAAATTGTTCATTCAAACAATTGTGGACCAATGAAAACATTGTCCATAGGAGGTAGTACTTATTTTCTAACATTCATTGATGATTTCTCAAGAAAGACATGGATTTATTTTCTAAAGTATAAATCTTACGCATTGGGTTGTTTTCAGTAGTTTAAATCACTTGTGAATAAGTGGAGTGGTTATTACATCAAATCTCTATGAACTGATAGAGGAGAATACATTTCAAGAAAGTCTTAGAACATTTCTAAAGTTTATGGCATCTACAAGCAATTTATTCCGTGGTATAAACCATAACATAATCATATTGTAGAGAGAAAGAACATAACCATCATGAAAATGGCACCCGGTATGTTGGCAGCCAAACGTTTTTCAAATGAATATTGAGCTGAGGCAGTAGCAACTACAGTATACATAATTAATAGATGTCCAACAAAGAGTGTGAAGAACAAAGTTTCTCAAGAAGCCTAGATAGGTATGAAGCATAATGTGGTGTACTTAATGTTTTTTGGTTGTATCACATACACACATATTCCAGATGAGCTAAGAAAGAGGATGGACAAAAAAGGATATAAATGTATATTTATTGGGTATTCTAAAGAAAAAAAAGGATACAAGTTGTATGATCCTATTGCAATAAAATTCATAATAAGTCATGATGTTTAGATCGTGGAGAATGACGCATGGGTTGGAAGCATAGAAAAGATAATTAAAATTATTGATGCAATGGAGAATGATGGCACATAAGATGAAGTGGTTCAAGCACCAACTACAGGACAATGCACAATCCCTTCTATATCTGGCACTACGATGCAAATCACAATGTAAAATAATCCACTAAGAACAATAAGCGTGCAATCTACACCTAGAGCGCAATAAACATTAGCAAGTAGTCCAAGTAGTTATGCATCCCCAAATCCAACATTATCAAGTCCGTTACCATGAAAGACAAGAAGTTTGTGCGACATCTACAATGAAGACGCATCAAATTCATTTTCAGTTTTTTATTTGTTTTCATAAATAGACGATCCTTTAACTTTTGAAGAAGCAATTAAAGATAATGTATGGGCTCAATCCATGGATGAAGAAATCAGATACATAGATAACAATCAGACATGGAAATTGGTAAATATACTTGAAGACAAGGATGTGATAAGTGTCAAGTGGATTTATAAAACCAAAAAAGATGCAGAAGGAAATGTGCAGAAGCACAAGGCAGGGTTAGTTGCAATAGGTTTTACACAAGAACCTGGAATTGATTTCAATGGAAATTTTGCACCAGTTGTGCGCATGGACACATTCATAACTTTGTTAGCCATTACTGTGAAGCACAAGTGGCCAGTTTATCAAATGGATGTAAATTTAACATTTTTGAATGGACATTTAGAAGAAGTATATGTGGAACAACCATAAGGCTATGAGGTTCCAGGACAAGAAGACAAAGTGTACAGATTGAAGAAAGCACTGTATGGGTTAAAGAAATCTCCTAGATCTTGGTATAGTTGAATAGATTCTTATCTTTCTTAGAATGGATTTTAGAGAAGTGAGTGAGCAAACAATGTACATTAAAGAAAATCAACAAGGTAATATGTTAATTGTTTTCTTATATGTAGATGATTTGATATTTACAGGTTATTTTGGCATAGAAGAATTTAAGTGAGTCATGAAGGATGAATTTGAAATGACTGATTTAGGGATTATGAGATATTTTTTGGGAATTGAAGTTCACCAATCCAAAATTGGTATATTTATCTCACAATCTAAGTATGCACATGAAATTATGAAAAGATTCAATATGATAAATTCAAAAGCATCCCCAACACCTGTCATAAAAGGATTGATGTTAAACAATGAAGATAAAGGGCCCAAGGTGGATCCCACACTGTTTAAAAGACTGGTAGGAAGTATTATGTATCTAACAACAACAAGGTTGGATATTATGGATGGAGTGATCTTGATTTCAAGGTTCATGGAAACTACAAAATAATCACATTGGAAGGTAGGAAAGAGAATTATGAGATATGTAAATGGAAAAAAATATTTTGGCACTTTATATTCTACTTCAGAAGATTTCAAACTAATTTGATACACTGACAGTGATTGTGGGGGCAACATAGATGATAGGAAAATTACCTTAGGGTACACATTTCATTTTGGAACATGTATAGTATCATGGGCATCAAGGAAGCAATCCATAGTGTCTCTTTCTTCAACAAAAGTAGAGTATGTCGCATCTACAAGCGCAACTTGTCAAGCAGTTTGGATGAGAAGAATGTTAAAATATTTGTTGCAGGAACAACAAGAACGAACAACAATATTTTGTGACAAAAATTCAACCATTATGTTATCAAAGAACCATGTGTTTCACAAGTAAACCAAGCACATTGATACAAGGTATCATTTTATCAAAGAATTGGTGAATAACAAAGAGATATGTTTAAAGTTTTGAGGGTAAAAAGAACAAGTCACATATTTTTACAAAGGATTTAGCAAGAGATTCATTTCAGCATCTACGCAGTAGTTTAGGAATCTGCACAGTAACAGAGGAGTGACAGTAAAATGTAAATTCAACTTTTATGTAATTTTTTTGTAATCCCACCTACTTATAATTGAGGGGGAGTGTTGGAAATAGTAATTATAAGTCGGTGATATTCATGTCTCCGTTGATTTTTCAGTCAGTCAATTAGTCAGATGATTTCTCAGTCGGGTCTGTCAATCTGCAACTTTTGTTCATTAGTTTATTTTTACATTTATGCAAGATCATTTTTATCAGTCAACAACCAGGGGAGTTAAATTAATGGAGTCGATCTTATCTTTCTTGAGTCTAGTTAAGTAGATGAAGAGTTAGTCAAATTTATTGTGCTTTTAATGTTGAGTCGGTTTTACTTCTACATGAAGTCTTAGTCCTAGTCCATATAAGTCTAAGTCTTTAGTTAGTCGAAAGAGGATGCAGAGAAGTAGAAAAAAAAGAGTCTTGAAGGAGAAAACAACAACATCTGAGGAGTCAAAGAATTCTAATCACAAGCTCTGTGTTTGTGAAGTCAACAGAAGAAGTTGTTTGAGCCAAGCCTCATCACAATATTGTACTTTGTAACCATGTGTAGTGCGTTGAAATTTAATTTATACATCAAGTAGTTTGGTTGTTGATCAGTTCATGTGTAATTTTGAGATTCTGTTGTGTCTATGAATTTGTGTGTTAGAGATTAGCACATAGTGAAGAAACTGCTACTTTAAGTATTTTATCACAACGTGCAGAAATTCCAGTAGTTTTCTTATTACACAGTAAATCCTAAGTGTTTCAGTGACGCAGTTTTTTTGTGACGCACATTATTTTATAATTATGTTGTGCATAATTTCCCTATACGTTGTAGATCTGAGAGATTTCACAAAGATCTGTTTGAATAATTCAAATAAAAAAATTCAAAAAATCTAATGTTTAGACAACCCCTTCCCAATAATGTGTTAAATTAAAAATTCTTTCCTACTACATTCCAACAACCAGTTTTTTTTTATTATTAAACGCTAACAACCTCCCATAAAGAGATGTGAGGTTCAACCTTGATATAAATGCTCCACAATCCATTACATTTTTAGAGGAGGTGATCACACGATGGAATTATTTTGTGCCGCCTGAAGTTGGATAGTTGGATGATGAGAAACAATATGGCGGATTTGGATTAAAAAGAGATGACATCACTTTGAAGTTGACTCTCTCCTAAATATCTGGGCCATCCAATCTGAGGCCGCGAGCCGAGGCCGAGGGGGATGACCTCACCGTCAGCGAATGAACTGCAAAGCAACGCGGCAAATGCTCCTTCTTCATCGTCACTCATTAACGTGTGTGGATCCATGGAACCATCGAATATTGATATGTAATAAACAAATATAGGTTAAATAGTTGGGATGCTTTTTATCCCTACAAGTCAAAGTCTTCATCCAAAGTCGATATAAATATAATGTATTTCAATCAAAAACAAAGATTATATAAATACAATATATTTCAATTAAAAACAAAAATTAATGTAATGATTAGTTCCAACAAGTTAAAAAATAAACATATAATTAAGAATTAATCATATGATGCATGGGATGAAAATATTTTTCTATTATTCCATAATCTTGCCTTAGGGCATACTTTCATTCTTTGTCATTGAGCTCACATAATTGCCATGAAAATCCATGAAAAAAAAAAACTATTTTCTTGGCCACGTATTCTAGTTGTATAGTTGTAGCAAATGAGAGACTTTCTTGGCTATTGAGGGTTCTATAGGAAGACACAAATCTATTCTTTGGTTGATTCCCAACAAATACTTCTTGCCTTCCCTTTTGAGTGCCCCACAAATCATTTTCACATCGAAGAATATCTTCTGGACACCCTCATGTGAAAATGAAATGACCCTCTTTCTTCATTTTATATTAGAAGTTCAAATGCAAGGTAATGCAAATCTTCATTTTGCATCATTTTTTTAGGTCTACATTAAGATTCCATCAACCATGTGTTGACTAATTTGACACAAAGATGGATTGGACAATATAATTTATGTCAAGTTTGGATTACAACCATATGCGAACTCGATGCAAATACAATGCAAAAATCATGTCACATGACCTATGCTTGGAAAAAATACAACATAAGGTTTATGAGATGTATTGATGTAAATTAGTATTGCTACAACCCCAAATTGTGGTACTATACATTTATTTAGATCTCTCTTATTTTCTTCTTCTCTTCTTGAGTCTCTCTGCGATATTATTCTTCTTTGTCTTTTCTATGGAATTGTCTTCATATTTGTGAGGAGCCCAATCATAATAATAATCTCCTTTTCATTCAAAATTTAGAGTATTAAATTAAACATATTTTTTTCAATAAACTCCAAGAATGTCCCATAAAGAGACGTGACATCTATCCCTTCAAAAGATTCAAAGTGTTTTCCTCCTCACTTACCAAAATGAAAAATATTAAGGCCTTAATAAAAATGATCAACTGCCTATTAAATTTGTAGACGTGACATCTATCCCTTCAAAAGATTCAAAGTGTTTTCCTCCTCACTTACCAAAATGAAAAATATTAAGGCCTTAATAAAAATGATCAACTGCCTATTAAATTTGTCAGTGATGATTAGGTGAAAAAATTATTTTGGACCCCATGAAATTTGGCACATATCCATAAAATAAACATTCAGCAAAACAACCATTAGATGATGAGAAAAACAATCTAATTGGTGGGGATATTATGGGGAAAAAGGGATGGAATGACATTATATATGACCCCCTCGAAAGCAAAGGATCTAGCTTTATCGAGTCGTCAAAGCAGGGCAGCTCCTGCACCAAGGCAAGTGGCTCACCTGGGGCCAAATTCAATAGAAATTTCCTCATCTGATGGGGGAACTCAATGCAATGGAGACCATTGCTTCCTAAGGAGGGATGATTGATCCAGGTGGATATTAATGGCCACCCACCTTTTCCAACTAGATCAAAATAGTTTTCTGGCAATTTTGGTAATTTACTATCTTTAGCAGTTTTTTGGGTCCTAAACTTCCGGAGTTCTTTTGAGGCCCTAAACAAAGTTTTTTGGGAAAATAGGGAGCAACATCAAATTTCCTTAGATGTTGCTCACACAAAAGATGTATTCCTCGGATAGATATTTCTAACAAGGTATTGAACGCATCAAACAAAGATCGTATGCAAAAGTTACGACCCCGAGAAATTGATGTATTGACTTACCCAAATGGGGCCCACATGAATTTTGGCGCTTCATCTCCTAGGGTTAGGTTTTTGGATGTCTAGGATTTTTGACATTCCTGTTTATTGTAAAAATTCCTTCAGAGCGTCATTGTAACCATTTTTCTTGCAAATGAGCGCAACTGTCATATCTCTTCTCAGAGATAAGCCGCCACCATTCTAGCAAGCTTGTTTTCCGCTGCATTTTACATTTTCAGCTTATTTCCTTATTGAATAGAAAACCCGTTTTACTATATCTCTGTTATTCTGTGTTAAGCATCTGTCAATAATCTATAGTCATTTTGTTCTTCTCATAAAATTCAGATCAATGGATGCAGATATGCCCACTGTATGGTGTTGATAATGCCTAGGAATATCATCTATAGTGGCATCAGGGACATTCATGGTGATTCCCTCCAGGTTTTGTTCTATGATCTAGAAATTGGCAACAACTACTCTCGCTATGGTACCTATCTCCCCTCGCCTCTGGATAGGGGATGCAAATAGAGGATGACAAGGTCCCACATCTGCATTATTGAAGAGAAATCCATTAGCCATCAGATAAACAACACAAAAAAACTTTCATATCATTAAAAATAACAAAAAAATTATATAAAAAAAAATTCCTTCTTACCTATGTCCCCCCACTGGGAACCTTTGGGAAGAGCTAGGTTTGGATCTCCACGGAAATATAACTCGGCGTATGCATAATCATCGACCATGAGCATTTGAGTCCTCATTCATTCGAAGAAGACATCATTATACCTAACAATGTGACCGCCTCCATGTCGGGCCATGATATCTACCCACCTCTTCATCTTTGGATCCTGTCGAGTGGGTATACCCCACTCCACTTGCAAGCGTAGGATAGGGACCCTCTCCAGGAAAAAGGATACCAAAATAGACCCATATCCAAATTGTTTTAACCCACCACTTATGCAGTTGGTAAGTTGTTTCTTCATGATTTTTAGGACCCCTTCGCACCAGTTGAAGACTCGGGTATCCA
>SNQJ01S0039402.1:8116-37000 GCA_010110895.2 Picea sitchensis
CATATGCTTATGATTTTAGTTTGTATTAGTTTAATTCTTTCTTATAGTTTTGTTTTTCTTTCTCTAACTCTTTCCTCTACAGCTGTCATGCTCAGCAAGACCCAACTGGGCATGTAAGCACCTCTTATTTGCTCACCAAGGTGATGAAGAGGGTGAAAACAGGCTGTATCGATCTCTTGAAATCTCCAAATCTGCTCTAAAACCTCTCATAATCTCACTAGGACAGAAGGTACAAATTAGGTGGCATTGTGGGCCCTACAATTATATATAGTCCCTTTGCCAAATTTCCACGCTCAATTCCAGGAGATCCGGACTTCTGTTTTCCAATTCACCTTCAACCACAGGATCAAGATCCTGCCCCCTACACAGTCACATCCCCGGGTCACCATCCATCCCTGGCCCCAGAGGACGCATTTTTCCCACATCACGCCCAAGTACGCATGCTTACATTCACAATTTATTGAATAACTGTTATATGTTATTTATATTCATATATTGTTCATGTCGGGTATTCATTTTTTATGTGTACAGGTACTTGGTCATCAGGCATCAACACAGCCTCTTCAGGTATATCATTGACATTGGCATGTAATCATTCCCTTTGAATATCAATTGCATCTCCCAGTCACATCCTCCAACATTTTCCTCTAGGGTCCTCCCATCTAGCTCTGTAGTACTCACACCTTCGCTACATTTCAGTACTGTCAACTGGTAGCACTCTCTCCTACATGAGTTTTCCCAATTGTAGTCCCCTTTGGAACTTTGGCACTCATGTTTTTTTTCCCAATAGTCTTCACATTCCCAAGAATCAGCCACATGCCCCTTCTCCTCATTTTTCTAGCTTTCCCAAATGGACTCCCAGATAATCTCATTACAGTTCACATTTGACTGCACCTCCACAGTATCATTAACCCTCCATCTCATCCACCATCAGTTTTCCGATATGGAGATTTTCCTCCATTCATTTACCTAATACATAAACCCACCTATGGGACCCCCACCCTCCACCTGTTTTCCAAGAAACTTGCACCCTCACTGGCCAAGCCATCTTAGACTAGGGCACCCATTTCTGTATTTGCACACTTATCCCAACTTATTCTTTATTCATTTGGTAATTGTACAAAACCTTTGTTTCCAGCATTTACATAGATTTTTGTTGTCTCCTTTAGTGACCTTCCTTTTCCGGAAAAAAAACCCTTGTCTCCCTTGGTTGGGGAATTTTTCACCTCCTACCCTTGTTGACATCATCCATAAACCTTGGGTATCTCACAGTCCATACACCTCTAATATTTGTGTTTGTCCATTTTTCATGCCTCTGGCACAATTTACCCACATCTAGTTGTCCCCCTGATGCTAGATTCATTTTCATGGTTGCTTCCACTCATCCTTCACATATATCCCCAACCAAGGGCAGTATTCAGTCTCACCACTTCTTCACTTCTTCCATGTTTCTCATCAGTTCTTGATCTTATCCAGTGGATTTCTTAAAGCCCTTTGCTTCTTGGAGTCGTGTCTCCCTTTCTATCGACGTCAACATAGTTTCCAGAAGGCTAACAGTATCTTGACTTTCATTACCTTTACAATGAGGAGTCTCATATGGAACAGAGAGAACCATAATTTCTTTATGTTGTCTTTGACCCCCATAACATTTGACTTCAACACTATCTCATGTTATGGTGGCTCTTACTTTGCGACTATTGTAGTTGTTTTTATATTTGATGAAGACCTATGAAATGTGTTGGGCTATCAATGCCCACGAATTATCGACACTTCTTACAGGTGTCATCGCCTATTTTCATAGTTTTTTCCCCCTCATAATTGTCCTCTACCATTGTCAAACCACCCCGAAGGGCACTGCAGTTATCTACATCAACATCCAGCTTCAGTTACTGTCTTACACATTTTGAGTTACATGACACGAGCATGGGGCATGCCCACCTCGTTCGTACACAGTTTTATTTTACCACACCTAACGAAAGGTTTGGGTGCCATAGGTTCCCCTCTCCCTCCAATGGGTCTCTCTTTCAATTCCTCTCAACACTCTTTCTTGCAAAGGTACTCTCAGTAGAATAAACATTGATTTATTTCGGCTATATGTATGCTCCTAACCTCAAACATCAGGGGGCATCTATTATCACTGAAATTTCGTCCACAGATGGTTACAGGAATCCAGAATCTCCAAACACCAATTAGTTCATCCATGGCCCAAAAAATGCATTTCCAAAGGGCATAAAACTATGCAACTGGTTATAAAATCAGCATGCGCTCAGAATACATGGGAAGCGCGCGCACATGCGTCAGTCGAAGAACACCGGAAAAGAGCACATGCGCTCGATGCACGACTGTGGATGCAAAAAGCCTCACACGCCTCATAACGACACATTTATGATTTTGGTCGGCCTCTCACTCATTTCTGGTTCATCTCCCAAGTCGATTGGACCCTCAAATTTGAAGAGAATCCGAGTGGGGGGTTGGTCAAAGACCTAGAGGTGTCGTAAAAGGCTCCTTGTTCACACTAAAGACTGGTTGAATAATGCCTCAAATATTTTCTATAAAAAGAGGCCATGGGTGCACTGTATTTCCAAGAATTTACTTGTATTGTTATGATGCTTATATTCTCTTGCAAGGAACCTCTTTCCTCATTGGAGCATACAAGCACCATTTCATTGAGCTATTCACATCACCTCTTGAGTGAATAACATTTGTATTTCTTCACCATTTCCTTCTAGTTTGTTATTTGTAAGAAGAGCTCTCACATTGGGGATTCAAGAGCCCTCCCTTGGAGGAAGAGGGGACCCATAAGTCTCCCTTTCTCTTTGGTGTTTGCCCACTAATACAATCTATCCATTGGTGGCATGAGTATTGGTTGATTGTTTGGTTAATTTTGGTTCTAATATCCTTATGCACTTCAATTTTGTTTCTTTTATTATTATTAGCTTAGTTGTTTGTTTATTTGTTATTCTTGATGTTTTTAACTCTTGCATTCATTTATGTCCTGTTTAGCTAACCCAACTAAACTTTCAAGTGTCCTTCTTTTTCTCATTTAGGTGATGAAAAGGATACAACACTGTCTATTTTACCAAAATTGATCTACATTCTAGGTACCATTAAACCAAAATGAGGGAAGAGGACATTCCAAAACCTGCTTTCAAATGTCACTATGGCCACTATGATTTTTTAGTGATACTTGTTATCACCAATAGTTGTCAATGGAAGAAGGGTATCCAGGTCCATGGCAATTATAGGAAACGTCTGAGCGCAACACCCAGAGCAGTCCAACATGGACTCAAATCAAGCAAGCGAGTTCAAATTTCAACGACGAAGATCACTCACGCAGATCAGATCAGTGATTCGTGGGTATTCGAGATCATAAAGTAGCTCGAAGTTTAAGGGAAAGGCCCAATATTAATGGACGAGCAGGATATCACCTAGGTCATTGAATCATATTTTCACGATTTCGCGAGTCGGGAAAGTAAGAGAGCAAAGTCATCAGAAATCGCGAAACGCGAAATCTCGAGGTGATCTGGGTCATCCAACTAGAATAACACGTGGCGCGAGAATAGAATTTCACTGACTCGCAGGAAGGAGCAGTCAAAGGGGAATTTATGAAGACTTGTGAAGCATGAAGTTGCAAAAAAATCCAAGTCATTTGCTCCAGCAGGACGCGTGGCACTAGATCCATGCCATAGAGAAAAAATTTCAAGAAAGCCTACGTGAAAAATGTCAACATCCCAGATCCCGAAACACCGAAATAATCTGGGTCACCCGATCAAAGGGAGTGTGTGGAACTTGATCCAAGCGTCTCAATTTCTCTTATCAGGGGTTTGAGCATGAAGCGCAACACAAGTTCGTGAAACGTGAAATTTTGACGTGCCTAGGGACTAGGCTCATGGTCACTTCCCAGGGTCATATGGAAGCAAGGAAAAATGAAAGGTAGACTCCTGATTGAGCGTCGGGTAGCCGGATTTTTTGAAGAGGTGATCTTGGTCGTTGGTTTTAAGCGAATCGAACCGTTGATACATATGGGTTGTTTCGTGATTTTGTCTGTCGGGAGATTTGAAGTCAAGGGGAGTGAAAACTCCTGAAATGCGAAATCCCAAAATTTTATAGGGGATAGGCCCGTGGTCATGGCTCGCGGTCACGTGGGGCAAGGAAAAAGGGGTTGCACAAAGGATCAAGGCACCCGAGTTAGTCACAGAGAAATATTTCCGCAGCCTCGAGGTGCCAAATTTGACTCAAAGGATTCATGAGCTCTCTCGGGGCATTCATGGGTGTCAAGGCTCCATCCCACTCCTGATGAAGCAATTAATGAAAGTGGGGTGAGGTTTTTGAAACCTCCACTCAACCCATAAATGGAAACCATGAAGGATCCGACCATGGAAAATAGAGTTGTTAGCCTGTGGTACCCTTGTGAGTGGTTTTTTCTGCAAAACGCATGCTGAGTTAAGGTGGTGTCTGACAAAAGAATACCTGCATAGTCTGACTGAGAAGACGCCATGCCCTATAATTTTGAGGATGCCCTTGCTGGGTGAATTTTTGAGTATATGTATGGATTTCTATTATTTTGTAATGGTCGATGGTTGATTTAGGCTCCTGATTTGTAAAGTTTTAATGAACATTCTGGTTCTCTGGTTATGTATACACATTTGAGACTTCTTGTTTAATGTAATTTCATCTCCTTATGTCTCTCTATAACAATTGTGTTAGAACACTAAGGCATGGATGATCCAGTTGAGGGTAGTTATGTTTTTGTGATGTAGGTTTGATCACAGTGACATTGAAACTAATTTTAATTAGTTTCTTGTGTTCTCTTTTCCCTCTGATACCGAGAGCTCAGGCATGGTTGATCCAGTCGAGTTGTCACAACTGTATTGTAATGTATGTTTTATTGCAGTACTATTATGGCGTTTTCAGTTTCCAAGAGTTGCGAATTCAAGAGGATCTTGTATTTGAATAATTTCCTCCTTATGCTGCTGGAAGAATGGATGTCCATAGCAGACCTCTTCACTCTCCTCAAGCTCTTCCCCCTACTCACCACCATACAAAATTTACTGACTGAAGTTAGATCAAGACCTCACCTGCTTGTGCTTTCCAACCCAATTTTCTAAGTTAGAGCGATATGGTCCCGAGTCTGTGTCCATTATACCACCTTTAAATTTATTCATTGTGACACACAAATGGATTGGTATGAGGCTTACCTCTGCCGTAATCCAGAGGTGACTTTTGGTGCTAACATTTCTAGTTCCATTGCCGAGAACAAAATTGAAAATTTTCACTGGGAAAACAACAATGTGCTTCTGATTCTAAAGGTGCAATAGATATCAGAACCATTCAAGATAGCACTTGCACCTGGCAAATCCACTGAGGCAACTCCACTGATTCGAAATGCAAAGAATCCTGGCTCGAAGTTTTTCTACTTTTAATTTTTCTGTTGTTCCTTGTTTTCCTAATGTTGTTCCTGCTCCAAGAAAATGGGTTGATTTTGTTCTCATATTTAGAGAGTGTAAAGAGGACAACCATGCTCAACATCTCAGTGAGTTTCATGAACTCATGCACCAGTGGGAGATACATCATGAGGATTTTTTAATGAAGATGTTCATGTTCTAATTGGACGGGCATGCCCATGAGTTTTATCGATCCTTTCCCCCTGCTAGTATCTCCTCCCTGGAATAGATTCATGCAGTTTTTAATAAGCATTGTCAAAGGTATTATTCCTCTAAGTTTTTATCTCATAATTGTTGTGAGAAATGTGAAGGCCATGATCAAGATGTGGCTTTGTCTAATGAAGGATGTGAGGATGAGGACCATGAGGAAGATGAAGATTCTTTGTGTGAAGTAATGAAACTGGTAACAGTTCTCTTTGCCAAAATAGATAGGTTGGAATATGAAGAAAGCGCAGAGGATTTTCCAGTCCTTGAAGAAGATGTTCTTGGAAGACCTACTAATGATAATAGCATTGAATATTTCATGACTTTAGAGGCCTTGCATTATGCTCCTGACGTGCCTATTGTCCTAATCTTTGATGATTATTCATATGAGGAGAAACAGAGCCCCACATCACGGTTTGTTGACCAAAGGATAAGCCAGCCTATATACGAAAGCTACAAATCATATTCTGAGTTGGATATGTGGGATATCCAAGAACAGACTGCAGAGTTGTATCCTCTATTCACTATAGAAAAATATTATGAGAAAATCATCCATCCTGGACCTACAGAAGACACAAAGCAGCATGAGGAAGATAAGATCTGTCCCAAGTTCTCGTTTATAATGATTATGAATCTGATCCTTGGGAGAGATATGGAGAAGAAGAGGAGCATCAGAAGGGGCAGTTCATCTATTGTCCAGATCCTTTCCGCGAGCAACCACTGCCTGAGATCGGTCAGCCGGTATTGAATGTTCACCCACCTGTACCTACCAGATACATTCAACCATGTGTGAGCAGCGGTGTAGCAGAGAAGTATGCATTTTACCAATTTTTTGGAGTTTTCCACAAGTCCTATGAGCCTGTGAAGAAATAAATGGAGTTGTATTTCCTTCATGATTTGCAGCTGCCCAGCTTCATTCCAAGCTCAACCTTAGGACAAAAATTGAAGGATGTAACCATTCTGCAGTCACGGTTGCATCATCTACTAGTGATCATTGACAGAGTAAAGGAGCTTCCAGTTAGGAAGTTAATTGAATGGCTATGGTGGAAGTTTTCTTTCACCCAGCACTATGTAAAAATCAATTAGTTAAGGATTGTACATAAATAAGATCCTTGGAGCATGTATGTTTTTTTTTTCACCTTATTGGCATGTATTTTTAGTAGGGTGTTCTGAGCTTGACTCCATAACCCAATAGAAGGCGATTGGAACTACTTGTTCTTAGAAGATCGTAGGGAGCATGCCATCCCCTGTGGAGCCAAACATTATCACCAATAGTTTTCAAGAGCAGCAGGGTATCTAGGTCCATGGCCTGCACAAGAATCATCTAAGAAAAACACACAGAGTAGTCCAACATGGACTCAAATCAAGCAAGAGAGTTCAACTTTCAATGACATAGATCCCTCACACAGATCAGATCGGTGGTTTGCAGGTATTTGAGATCCTAAAGTATCTTGAAGTTTAAGGCAAAGGCCTAATATCAATGGATGAGCAAGATATCATCTAGACTGTCGGATCAGATTTTCGCGATTTTGCGAGTCGGGAAAGTAAGAGAGCAGAGTCATCAGAAATCACAAAACATGAAATCCTGAGGTGATATGGGCCATCCAACTAGAAGAACACGTGGCATGAGAATATAATTTTGCTGACTCGCAGGAAGGAGTGGTCAAAGGGTGAGTTATGAAGACTCGTGAAGTGCAAAATCGTGAAATAATCCAAGTTGTTTGCTCTAGCAGGACGCGTGGCACCAAATCCGTGTCGCAGAGAAATTTTTTTGGGAAAGCCTACGTTAAAAATGTCGACATCCCTGAAACAACGAAATAATATGGGTCGTTTGATCAAAGGTTGGGCGTAACACTAGATCTAATCATCATGATTTCACTTTGAGCATGAAGCACAACATAAGTTCGTGAAATGCGAAATTGCGACACGCCTAGGGACTAGGCTCACGATCACTGCCCAGGGTCATATGGAAGCAGGGCTAAATGAAAGGTAGACTCCTGATCGAGTGGTGGGAAGCCAAATTTTTTGAAGAGGTGATCTTGGTCATCGGTTTCAAGTGGTTCAAACTGTTGCACCTCTTTTTTCACCTAAATTAGCAAAACAGAGGTGCTTACAAGCTTAGTTGGGTTAGCTAAGCAAGACAGTTGTAAAGGAAAAGGGTTAGAGAAAGAAACATAAAAGAACAACTAAGAATTAAACTAATAAATAAAAGAACAACTAAACTATTGAGCATAAGGACATAAGAACAAAAAACCAATAAGACTCATGTCACCAATGGCAAGGATTATATTAGTGAAAGAATTTGGGTCCCTTCCTCCTCCAAGGGAGGGCTCTTGGACCCCTACAACTAAGCTCTTCTTACAACTTTGAATGAAATGGTGAAAGAATCCCAAGCTAATCCACTCAAGAGGTGAGATGGATTGCCCAATGTAATGATGCTAGTATACTCTTGATGAGAATAGAGGATTCCTCAAGAGAATAGTAGCAGAATAACTTTGCTAATGAATTCCTTGAAAATCAAGTGCACCCATGGCTTTGTTTTATAGCACCACTTTGAGGTATTGTGCAACCAGCTTATCTTGTGAAAAGAGGCTATTTAGGGAATTTTTAGGTCTTTGACCAGCCACCCAGTTGGATCTAACCGAGATTTGGGTGTCAAATCAACTTGGAAGATGAACCATAAGTGGGTGGGAGGCCGACCAATATCATAAATGTGTCATTCTCATATGTGTGCGGATTTTAGCGACCACAGTCACACATCGTACGCATGTGCGCTTTTTCTGCGTTTTTGGATTGTGCATGTGCGCACGCACCCTATGTAGTCATAGCGCACCTTAATTTTATCACTATTTGTATAGTTTTGGACCTTTTGGAAATGATTTTGTGTTAATTTTGGTCCATGGGTTACCTCATAACTGTTTGACGATGTTGGATTCTTGTAACCATTTGCGGACAAAATTTCAGTGATAACATATGCCCCCTAATGGATGAGGTTAGGAGCATATGTATAGCCAAAATTCATCAATGTTTCTTCTACTCAGAGTGTCTTTGTAAGAGAGAGTGATAGTGAGAGTGTCAAGAGTTACCCGTTGGAGGGAGAAATGAACCTGTAGGACCCAACCTTCCATAAGGTGTGTAAAAATAAATTTTGTACAAATGAGGCGGGCATGCCCCATGCTCATGTCATGTAACTCAAAAAAGAATGGTATTGTATAGTAACTGAAACAATGTGTTTATGTAGACAACTGCAACGCCCTCAAGGGAAGTCGTAATAAAGGTAGAAGACAATTCTACGAAGGAACATACTCTAAATAGTAGGCAATGACACCTGTAAGGAGTATCACGGATTATGTAGGCATTGATAGCCCATCCAAGTTCAGAGATCTTCGGCAAATATAAGAAATAACTGCAATAGTCGCAAAGTAAGACCCACCGTAACATGAGAAAGTGTTGAAGTCAAATGTTACAAGGGTCAACGATAGCAGGGAGCAACTATGGTTCTCCCTATGCCGTCCAAGACCTCTCATTGGAAAGGTAGTGAGAGTCAAGATATTGTCGCCCTTCTGGAAACTGTGTTGATGTCGACAAAAGGGGGACTTGACTCCAAGAATCAAAGGGCTTCATGAAATCTACTAGGTGGGGTTAAGAAATGGAGGAGGTACATTGATGAATTCAATATGTATGAAGACTCAAGACTGCCCTTGGTTGGGGGTATATGTGAATTATAAGTGGTTGCAACCATTCAACTAGGTCAAGTGTCAGGGGGACAATAAGATGTGGGATAAGTTGTGCCAGAGGTCGAACAAAGTGGACAAACTCAGAGAGCAGAGGTAAGTGGCCTATGGGATACTTAGAGTATATGGATGATGTCAAGAGGAGTGGATGATAAGGAGTGCCCCAACCAAGGGATACATGGGTTACGTTTTCCAAAAAAGGGAAGAAGGTCGCCAAAGGTGATGACAAAAAGATATGTAAATGTTGGAAACAAAGGATTTTTACAATATATAAAGAATAATTTAAGATGAGTGTACAAATACAGAAATGGGTGCCCCAGTGTAATATGGTTGAGCCGATGAGGACACAATGTGCTTGGAGAACTGGTGGAGGTTGGGGGGCCCATGGGTGGGTTTTTGTATGATGTGGATGGGATGGAGGGAAATTTGCAGAGGGGAAAACTGATTGTGGATGAAATGGAGGGTTGATGATACCGTGGAGGTGCGGGAAAAATAGAACCTTGAAGAGATAACTTGGGAGTCCATTGGGAAAGCTAGCAAAATGAGGAGAAGCAGTATGTGTTTGATTCACGACATGATGTAAAACTATCAGGACTCCCATCCCTAAAGGGTTGAAAAACAACATGAGTGTCAAATTGCCAAAGGGTGCTATGGATGGGACAACTCATGTGGGGGAGAGTGCTACCAGGTAACCGTACCTAAAATGAAATGGAGGTGTCGTTAGTGCAGAGCCTGAGATGGGAATCCTAAAGGAAAATTTTAGAGGATGTGATTGGAGTTGCAATTGAGATTCAGAGGGAATGATTACATGCCAGTGTTGATTATATACCTGAAGGGGTTGCGTTCATGTATGATTACCAAGTACCTTCACACATGAAAACCAAATACCCGACGTGAACAATATCTGAAGAGAATCGAACATACAAGCATTTATTTGATAATTTTGAACATGAGCATGCATACCTGGACGGGGTATGAAAAAAAATGGTACCCCGGGGGCTAAGGATAAAAAATGGCATGGGGACTGTCTTTATGTAGATGACGGGATGTTGATCTCGTGGATGAAGACGGATCGAAAAATGGACACCCGAAGCTCCTGGAATGGTGTTTGGAAGTTTGGGAGAAAGGCCTATATATAGTTGTAGGGCCCACATTTCCACCTCATTTGTACTTGCTGTCAGAGTGACTGGACAAGAGGTATTTAGAGGAGATTTGGAAATTCTAGGACAACGAGGTAGCCAATTTAGGACCAGTGAGATTTAGGTTACTAGTATTATCGTCCTACATAGAAGTAGGTTTTCAATTTATGGGCAGGGCATGTACGAAGGGCCGTACAAGGGTTTTTATGGGTGTGGGCCCCCCAGTGCACGAGCGATCCAGAACTGTGTGTGCACGGGTGCGTGACTGTTATCCAGATAGCCATGCATGGGTGCACCCATAGGGGGGACAAAGGCACGCATGGTATGTGCATCTATTTTCTACACAACCGCGCATGGGTGCGCGACTGTGTAGTGGACAGGCGCGCTGTGATGTGCGTCTGTGTTCATGACACGGGTGCATGGAGGTGCCCCTGTAGGGCGTACAGGCGCGCATGCATGTGTCCCTATGGGATGGATAGGCGTGTATGCATGCGCGTCTATGGGGTGAACAGGAGCGCATATGTGTGCACCTGTGGGTTAAACAGTCGCGCCTTGGGGGCAAGGCTAATGGGTGAAAAACTTATCTTTTTTGGAGATTTTAATGTGTTTTATGGCCAATATGGCTGACTTAGGACTGTATTGTGTGGTTGCAAGCGATCATTTGCATGATGTCGTTCCATTGGCGAGAGCGGGACTGGTCACAACTAAGGGATGTCGTGGCTATTGAGGAGCCGGGGGTTCATGCCACTTTGGCATCCTGTGGGCTCCTGAAGTTCTTTGAGTGCCCATTGATATGGGCACAGGGGTATCTTCTGCAGTTTCTGATATGGATGTGGATCCTGTATATACATTTCTTTATGGTGCGGGGAGAGAAGATTGCCTTCACTACGGTGGAGGATGTATACTTTCTGACGGGGCTCCCTTTTCGGGGAATGCCCCTATCGGTGGAGCCTATGTTACCTGCAGATGTGTAGTTAGCTACCTTGGGCCGGAGGTATTGTTCGAGGGAGAACTTCATGTTAGGTTCCATAGTGAGTATCAGGGCGATGGATGCTTTAGCTCATCGCTGTGTAGCAGCGATGATTGTGAGGGTATATGGGTCCCTCATGACTCATCGGATCAGTGGTGGTCAGCTGAGGGTTATGGGGAGGGCACTACTCGGAGAGAATTTTTCCCGGGGTTTGATGATGATGCCAAGATGGTAGGGCAGCTGGACAGATGTCGAACTGCGAACTCAGAGGACTTTGCCTTTGGGTCCATCTTGGTGGCCTGGTTTTTGGGGAGGGTGTCGATGTTGCACCCTAGAGTTTTATTGCACGCACCTGGTGCACAAGAGCTGTGACTAAGTTGATGGCCAATGATTTTGATTCACCATGGTGGTGGTGAGGTCGGCCACTTTTTTCACAGCTGAGGCATCATAGGTTTGTTGGCAGATGCCACAGATCATACTGCAGTATCCATACTATGGTGTTGACTTCCAGGGTGATCTGGATACAATTTTACCTCCAAGGGAGGTGTTTTACCATCGAGGTATGTTTGTGATTTTGATATGTTGATTTTTGAGATAGCATGACATGTGTATTTTGTATACGAGTTGATACTATCATTTGGTTGTTTGTATGTGCAGATGTGGGACCTCGCGGGCGTGAGGTTGAGCTGATGAGAGCGTAGACTCGTTAGGAGCCAAGGAGACGATTGCAGGGAGCGCCACAGGCAGGAGAGAGACATCAGGGCAAGGATGTTTAGGCGAGACCATCTGGTGATGAGAGAGCGGCTAGGAGACATCGTTTTGATGACCCTGGTGTCGGGCCATCGCAGGCTCCTCTAGCGGAGGTCGGGGGAGATTTTTAGGATATTTGTCACCGCTTGGAGGCAATGCTACAGGGCATGCCTGAGGGCATGTGGTTGTGCATCCAAGATGAGGGCATCCTAGAGCAGTGTGTGGGAGTTTCGTTGATGTGGCAGACCATGGTGCAGCGAGCAGCAGTAGCAGGTGCTGCGATGATCGGACGGTTACCTCCAGGTCCGGAGGGACCAGTAGTGGGTGGGGCACCACTGCCTGAGGGAGAGGCAGGAGGTGGTTCTCTAGAGGCACCTTGAGTGTCACTCTATGTATGTTTGTATTTTGTATATAGGCTGGTGAGCCCATTTTGGTGTAGTGAGACCAGTTTTGTATCGAGGTGCTTCACTGGCCTGCGGATTTTGTATACGATGTTTTTTATGTGTATGTAAACATTTTGATGGCACTGTTTGACCGATTTGTATATATATGAGTATACATTTTGGGGTCTCTGTGATGTGTACATGTTTTTTTTAATGTGTTGATGATATCTAATCTATATATGCTGTGACAGGATCTTGATGGTTTATGTGTGTGTAGAGATATCTTGATGTGATATATGCCAATTGAGTATAATATTAGATAGGTTATCTGTAATTTGATTCAATTGTCTTGGAATATGTGTAAATGTAATGAAATCAAAATGTCGAGATAAAAGTATAACTTGCAGGTATTTTCAAAAGAGGCAAGGATCGCGGACACGGTACACATTATTGAGCTAGAGGACAACTAGTTGGGAGTCAAGAAATACACTAAGGTGATGAATATGATGATGACGGGCATCGGCGAGGAGGTCAATGACGACAGTGTACTCGTCTTGGTTATTGGTTACCGAACCCAAACATATGTCGCTAGAGTGGAGCAGTTCATGTAAGGGGGAATAGAGGGCCCAAGCTGCTGAAGCGAGATTTTGTGTCCAACGGCTGGTGCCGTCAGCTTAACCGATGTGGTAGGTCAGTGGAGGAAGCATCTGTCAATAACACAAATGATCGTTTAGACGTGAGGGATGGAAAAAAATATTTAAAAGACTATAAAAGAAATAACCTAATCTAGAATGGCTACGCTTAGGCATAAAATTTCTTTAAGTATAACCCAATGACAGGTTGTTTGAGAGAGAGGCCTTCGAGGGAAGCCAGAATGTAAGCGCCTTTAGTGAGGCAATGTTGGATAATGTAGGGGCCATGCCATAGTGACTCAAATTTTCCATGACCGAGGGTATCGTGAGTGATATCGTAAGAAAGGATGAGGTCACCTTCATGAAATGAGCGAAGGTTGACATGGCGATCAAAGGTGGCCTTTGACAGTTTTTTGGCTGCCTCATTGTTCTGTAATGAAGATCGATGTTTTTCATCCAGGGACTCTAAGTTCAGCAAACGCTGCTCCATTGGAGCAATCTCGGGTAATAGCTCAATTGTAGTGTGTAAGGTGGGAATTTCACACTCGATAGGAAGAGTGGCCTCGACCCCATAGACTAGATGAAATGGTGTGAAACCAGTTGTTGTTTTCACGGTCGTACGGTAAACCCATAGCACAGAAAATAACATATGATGCCAGTTGGTCTTATGTTCGTTAACCGTGTGTTGCAACATGGTCTTGAGGACCTTGTTAACTGCTTCGACCTATGCATTATACTGAGGGTAATATGGTGAGGAAAACTCGTGGGATAATCCCAACCGAGATGAGAGTTCAACAAAAATATCATTCTCTAAATGTTTCCCATGATCGGAAACTAGTTGGAGTGGTACTCCAAAGCGGGATATGACGTGATTAAAGAAAAAATACGTTACAGTGTCGGCGGTGTTGTTGAAGGTGGGCATGGATTTAGCCCATTTTGTGAAGTAATTGACTACGACAATAATGTATTTGTGTCCATTGTTGGATGGGGGATTACAAGTCATGAATTCGATGCTCCATTTACAAAAGGGGCCTACAGTAATGATTGGGTGGAGAAGAGCAGGTGGTGCTCATGCTTTGTTGGCATAAAGCTGACATTTATCGCATCGCTTCACGGCATGAATGCAATCATGAAACAATGTAGGCCAAAAATAACCTGCTCGGATTATTTTCTGAGCAGTAGACATTCCCAAAAGATGGCCCCCACATGCGTCGCTATGGCAGTCATTCAAGACTATATCGACCTCATCAATAGTCAAGAATCGATGAAGTATGGTGTCGACCCCTCGCTGATATAAGATATCTTTGATGAGGAGATAGCAGGGGGCATGGTGGTGAATACGATGACGATCATACCATGAGAGGTGGTTACCGAACTTTTGGGTTCGGAGGTAGATGAGGAGGTCGTCGTACCAAGGATCATCCGAAGTGATATAAAAGAGATGTTCATCAAGGAAGTTGGTATTGATGGGGGCACTGGTAGTATCAGAGGGGAAGGCCGTGACGAGTTCGGTGAGGACGAGGGATTTCTTTCTCTTGGGTGTTGAAAATTAGATATTGTATTTCTAAAGGATAACAATCCATCGGGCAAATTTTCCATTAACTTGCCGACGATTGAGCAAGTATTGCATGGGGTTGGAATCTTCTATGACCCTAGTTGTGCAAAGCAGAATGTAATGGCACAGTTTCTGAACTGCGAGGATGACTGCAAGGGCTAGTTTCTCTTTGTGATTATACTTCAGGGGTGGCCCTAAGAGGTTTTTACTAATGTATTAAATGACATGCTCACGATCGTCATCATCGATTTGAATGAGAACTCCTGCTACTGAGACAGTTGATGCTGATATGTAGATGATATAGTTGTGATTATAGTCGGGTGATCTAATTAAAGGGGCATTAGACAACATCATTTTAAGATCGTTGAATGATTTTTGGGCATGTTCATCCCAATGAAATGGGATTTCATGGCGTAGTAAGCGAAGGAAACCGTGTGCTTGAGTGACATAGTCTGGGACAAATCACCGTAGAAAGTTAATTTTTCCTTGTAGGCTCTGGAGTTGACGTAAATTTTGGGGGGGTGGAATTTATGTGATGGCTTGGACTTTAAGGGGGTCCACGATAATACCTCTTTGGGAAATGATGAATCTGAGGAAGTGCCCCGCAGTGACGCAAAACACGCACTTAATGGGGTTCAAGCGGATGTTGTACTCACGACACCGTTGGAAGATGATCTGTAAATCATCAAGATGTTGGGTGGGTTTTTTGGATCGAGCTATGAGATCATCCAAGTATGCGAGGATGATATGAGCCAGATTGTGAAAAATGTATGTCATAGCCCATTGGAAAGTTTTGTCAGCATTATTTAGGCCAAAAGGCATGACACGATATAAAAAAGCACCCCAAGGGGTGGTGAATGTGGTTTTGTATTGATCGGCTGGGTGGATTTGGATTTGATTATAACCAGAGAAACCGTCCATGAAGGACAGAGCCTCATGGCCTGTGCAGTCATCGATAATTTGATCGATGAAAGGCATTGGAAACTTGTCTTTGGGACATGCGTGATTGAGATCAAGAAAGTCCGTGCATACGCAGATAGTGCCATGTTTTTTGTTAACGGGTACAGGGTTGGAAACCCATGAGGTATAGGCGATGGGGTAGATGAACCCAGTCATGTGTAATTTTTCAATCTCGGCTTTAATGGTTGCTTCATTGGATGGGTGTAGCGGTCGTTGTTTTTGATGAACTAGTGTAATGTCAGGCTACGTGTCGATGTGATGTTCGACAATAAAGGGATCAAGGCCAGGCATTTATGTGTATGACCGGGAAAAAATATCTCGATATTCTTGAAAGAGGGATTTATAGGCGGTGATTTATTCAAGAGTGCATGCGGTGCCAATGGTGATTTCCTCGACGACTCCATTTTTTATGGAAATATCGATTTTGATGGTCGGGGAAATGTTGGCCATGTTTCCTTCTTCAAAAGCATCAGGGGTAGGAATGGGGTTGTTGAACCAATTGATATACCCTGATGGGATAAAATCCTTAGTTTCGACTGCATTTATGGGGTGTTGGTTAGGAGGCATGGATGATTCCTATGGAAAGAAGAGCGCTCTGTGGTGTAGCACATCCCATGGGTAGTCGGGGGTGTTTAACTCTTCGAGTATGTCCTCGTCATAGTGGAATTGGCGGGAATGCAAGGGATCGTAAAGAGTTATATCGGTGATTGTCATCGTGTGGTTGTCCTCTGGTGATGAAGAAGCAGGGGGAATGATGCAATGAGATTGCAATGGTTCGCTCGACATAAACCAAATATCTAGGTATTGAGGAGTACCAGTGGTAGTTGGATGTAAAATTTCTGTAGGGAAATGAATGGGAGAATTGGCAGGATTTGGGGGTAAATCATCAGATAAATCATCCAAGAACCACAAAGGAATAGGGAGTGCCTCTAGTTCAGGAGAAATGAGATGAAGAATCTCAAGTGGTGAGGTAAGGTCAACCATCAATTCTGTAGGGGGCGCAGGGGTTTGAATCAGGGTCATTTGGCGTTGCCTGTATTCAATGATCATAGGACACTGATATGTAAAATGATCTAAGGATTCACATAGAGAGAAAGGGAATCCCATACGTTCATTGACTGAAGTCGTGACATAATCGATGTCAGTGATGTTTGGTAGGGATGATGTAGCTGGATTGGGTTAGTGCTGGAAGCTTTGGCATACTGCGACTAATGTATGTCAGAAGTGAGGTAGTGTTGGGGAATGGTGTGTATAATGGCCATATTCTAAACATATAGTGCAAGCAAATTTGGTTCGTATCCCTTTTCTACTTGCATTAGGGGAGGTAGCGGCAGTACTTGCTACAGTGGAAGGTGGTGATGGTGTTTGATTGAGTGGAATTAGGTTACGTAACTCGAGTAGAGATGGGCATTTTTTGGTTGGGTGTCCATCTTTCTCACATAGCACACAAGGAGGTTGGATGTGTGTGGGAAGTGGAGATGTGGGCTCCTTCTTCTTTCACCTACCCCCAGTTGTGGCAGGGAGGTTAGTGAGTGGGGGTGTAGAGGGTATGGTGGGAGTGTGTATGGGAATCATCATTGGGATTCCTTCCATTTGGGGGGGAAGGCATGGTTGAGGAACCATCTCTAGTGGATGTAAATACCAATCTGGAATTGCCAACACCATATTAGGGAGAGTAAGTGATGCACCTACTTGGAAATCTTGTACGCCAGGTGGAGGGTAGAAGAAGGGGATTTGAGTAATAGCTTGGGGAACTATCTCCCAAACTAGGATATGGCCTTGGGGAGAGCTGAAATCGTGCACTGGTGGAATCGACGAGTTCGCAGGAGCCTCATGAGGGGGAAACTCTACCACTAGTGGGATGTTAGATATGATAGAAGCCTCCATTGGCAGAAGGGTATCCTCTATGTCAATTCCATTGGATGATATGAAGCATACTTGATTGGAAGGATGAAGGAACAGTGGTGCCCCATGGTAAGTTCCTAACAATGATGGGTCTCTGAAAATTTTGGGGCCCATTTCAATGAGTGGGTATGCATCATGAATCGTGTGGATGAGAGGGATAATGTTATCGATGTTGGCATAAGGGTTAGGCTCGTAATGTGAAACTTGGTCAATGGTAATGATCTTCCCATTATGGGGAAACATCATTGTTATAAATATGGAAGAGGCAACTGCCTTCATAGCGTACATGTATCTACGACCGAACAATATATTATAATCGAGTGGGGCATCGATAACTTCAATGTCAATGAGAATGGTCTTGCCCCCGAGTTCAATAGGAACATTTTGGAAGAGCCCTTCGAGAGAAGATGGTCATCCCTCATAAGATCTTAAGGTAATGGAAGATGGTATGAGTTCGGGGGAACCAAGTTTCTGCCATACAGACTTGGACATAATGCATGTGTATGCACCTTCATCGATGATGCACTGATGAACTGTAATGTTATGAATTTTTACTGGGATTTGAAAAGAGATTAGAATGGGAAGGCGAGGTTCTCCACTGTCGAGATCAAATGTGATGAGTTGAGTATCCGCGGGGTCGACTTCCCCCAAGGTGGAAAGTAATGATTTCCACTAAGTGGGACAAGTTTGAAGGACTTCTAAGACTAACATGGCAACCGGGGATTGTGTTAAGTCATCGACCAAACTGTAATTATGAGCCTCCCTAGCCTAGGGGTTGTGGAAATTTCTGCGCAATGGGATGCAAGGGATGTGAAGAGGTGTTTCAGTGCTAGGTAGAGGAATCACCAACGGGGGTCCCGTTAGTGGTGGGATTGTTTCTGGGGGAATGGGAGGAGACTCAGTGGGTGCACGGTATTAACGACTATGTGTTTGTAGAAGGATTTCTTCCTCACTGGTGAGGAGGATAGTATGATCTGCAGGATTGTTTGGATTGAGGTATTGTCCCAACTGTGGTGGGGTAGGTTGCGTGTCATGTTGGGTGTTCATCACACCCTGGTGCAGAATGGGATTCTGCAGCATGGGTGGGGGTGTTTCTTGCACGTATTGTTGTGGGGCCTGCTAAGGGGTAGGTGATGTTGGAGAGTGTGGTACACTTCCTGAGTATTTCATTCATTTAAAATCAGTGATTTGGGGACAATGATGAGTATAATGACCGAACTCACTGTAAAGGGCACAAGGGAAGATGGTTCTAATAGTATTTTTATTTCTCCCTTGACACCTGTTATTATTTCCCCCCTAGGGTTCTGATTCCTTTGACTCTGGTTGCCCCTATTAGGTTGGTTTTGTTGGGGATGATTCCCACCTTGACCTGGGTTGCTATTGTTCCTGTTGTTTCCTTTCTTTCTGGCATTATTCGACTAATGGGACGGATTTTCCATATTCAGCTATTCAAAATTTTGATATTGCTAAATGGGAGAGGGTTGAACAAAATTCACCCCAGCGTGAGGGTGTCCTTGTGGTGGGGCCATGGGTGGTGGAGGACCAGGAAATGGAAAGTACAGATTCTATGGGAGTTGTGATCCATAAGGTACATAGGAAGGCATGGAATGTTTGCTAGTACTTAGAGTATAAGTTGAGGTATAAGGAGTACCATAACTTGTTTGGACTAGTGGATGTATTGTGGGTGTCAGCGGTGGCCCTCTGATGGGTGGAGGAATAGTAATAGGGTATGGTTGTTGATAAGGGGGTGGAGGGTAGTAAGAGGTTCCCCCATATGCCGACGGATATTGATGTCTGCCATACATCGGTTGTTGTTGGGGTTATGGACTGTGGTGCATGGTATTACCAATCAATCCGTCTGTTGAGTGAGACATCCCAGGTTTGTCTTGGCTGAATGGCATGGGTTTTGGGAGGCCAGGAAGTACTGTGTACAAGTACCCTGATTGTGAATAGATGAGGTTGTATTGTTGAGCCTTACTGATGGCTTCTTATTCTAATTGAGGTAAGTTGGAAGCTACATCTTTATCGAGGAGAGAGACAAGTGATCTGAGAAACCAGTCAAGACATCGTTGTTTGGTGGTTTCGTCTTTGCACAAACTACGTCATCGACGCCACTCGTGAATGTGATCAGCGATGTGTGTGGCTGAGGTTTGTTTGAAATTAGAGAGTAGTTCAAGACCATTGTCATGGAGGATTGTTAATTGGAAGAAGGTCAAAAATGATTTGGCCAAGGACTCGAAAGTCGCATGGGACCCCGATTTTTCGTCTACATACCATTTGGTTGATGGGCTAGTGGGTGTGCATTGAAATAATTGTAGTCGGATGGAATCATCCATAACGTTGTTAGAAGAGCACCATAAGTGGAAAGTCATGACATGGTTGGTAGGGTCATCCCATGCCTTTCCTTCAAACTTGGGGATGTCTGAAGGTAGTTTGGTAGGCATTGCAGGCCATGTGGGGTCATGCAATATGGGATCATTTGTGAGTTTTATTAGATCTAGTATGTTAAGAGAGGCCAAATATGGCATATGCAGTGGGGACAGAGGATTAGTTCCAGCCATGGTGTGAGTGGTTTGTGAACCTGACCCTTGAGGGGGGCTAGGTGGGTTGGTACTTCCCCCTTGAGAGGAAGTTGCCCCTTCACTTCTGTGTAAAGGAGAGTGAATGGACGGAGGACCTTGGGAAGTGGACCCAAGTAATGTGGAACCAAGAAAAGATGATCCTAAGATAGTGGCACTCACTGGAGTGTGTGAAGGTGGTGTTGATGAGTTGACAAGACTAGGAACTCCCCCTAGAATAGGAGGGAGGTTTAGCAAGCGTCTGGAATGACGGGGTTTCTGTGGGTCCCCTGTGATGTCCGACTAGCTGAGTGGATGTGTGTGAATTGTGATGAGAGAAAATAAACAAGAGCCTTTGTTGCAAATTTTGAACTTTACACAATATATATCTAAATAAAAAATGTAATCAGAAGTGCATCATACATAAAGTGTTTTGAAAAATAAGCATATATGTGGATAAGTGGGTTTTGTCCATGTGGGGAATCAAAGAAAACAAATTCTCATGTCCTAAAAGATGTAATGTCCTTCCTCTCAAATAGCACTAGACCTTCCAATAGTAATCAATAGTGGGGTCTGAAGTCACTAGAAGAGAAACTAGTGAAGGATGAAATAATCAGTTATAATGAGGGGTAAAGGGGGCATATCCCTAAAGAGATGGCGATATTTCCCAATAGCCACACAAAATCCGATCAAGGTGAAATTGCAGCCCACAATTCTCACCTAGGTAGATGTCCTAAAATTTGGTCACTAGGTACCTCGGTCAAAGTGCGGCATTTAGATTTTCGGCCTAAGAAATGGGTCATTGGTTGGATCCCATCCAAGAGGTGGGTGCCTCAAGGGGTGACGCACAGAACAACCGGACCTCATCCTTCAACCCTTCATGGGTATCTCACTGCCTTGTGGTGTTAGGAACACATGACTTGGAGGATTTTCAGTTCCCTATTTGACAACCTCTATTGTTTTGACGATGTGAGAACTAGATAACAGGGAGTTATTTGGATGTCTATCCCCGAAATCCTACCTAGACTAAAAAAATTCTTTTGGCACCTCATGTGGAGGAAAACTTAGTGATTTTTTAGAAAAAAAATAGATGTGGTTGTTTGAGATATTGGAGGTGTGAACCAACCTCGTTGAAATTAAATGGGAGTGGATAGTTTCGTCAAGAAAAGGGTGGGGTGTTTCGGAATCCCTTTAGAGGAAACTTACTTTGACCTCCACGTTTTGAGAGGAAAACTATGTGAGTGATAAGTGACTTTTGTGTGTGAATGAGTGAAAGTGTGCCAATGTTTTAATGAATTAGGTGTCACCTTGTTGCATGTGGACTTCACTTGGTCCTTACAAGTGTTTATTACCTAATTAACTGAAATCCTTTGGTACAACCTTGCATAATTCAAAAGTCCCTAGGAAGCTAGCATGTGGACTTGTGGGTCCTTTACTATTCCTTTAACTCCCTATTGTGATTTAATCTAAGAAAGCTTTGAAGCTATCCTAGATTGTTATCATGTGGGCATGTATGGGCCCATTACAAAACCTTTAAACTTCCCTAGTGATTTAATCTAAGAAATTAAACTTCAACACTATCCTATCTTTGTAGCATGTAGGCATGTATGGGCCCGTTACAATCTTGAGATATGTTTGAAAAATAAACTAAGAGGAGTCTCGAGGGGGTTGTTGTCCTCTCCTAAAGGTTTTAGTGTTTTTTTAAGGGAGATGAAATTGTCCTACAATCATCTTTTTTATTCTCAAGGTTGCTTTGAAGCACGAGAGAAGAGCATACTAAATTATTGTTATCCAACTTTTGGTCCCAATGCCAGTTTTATGTGATTACAAATGATTCCAACTTATACTTTTAGTCAAAGCAAGCCATCCATGTGGAAAAAATGAAAGCAAAAGAGGAAATAGTGATTTTAAACCCCCTAAGTGACTATGTGTTTTGACTAATCCCTTTATATGAAGAGGGAACTAAGTGTGGTGCAGATTACAATATGCATGAAATCACTTTTAAGAAGGCTAGGGGCCTTTCCCAAATCACAAAAAACCTTACAATGTGTATTTTTCTGCACAGGTGTGCGGGTCTCAGAGTAGAGAGAGGTGCACTGAGCGCCTGTGCGCAGATCGAAACGGACTATTGGGCACAGGTGCATAGAACAACACTGTGATTTTGGTGCACATGCGCACGATGCGCGACTGTGGGTCAATAAACCTGCAGACAACTGAAACACGACAGTGAAGAAAATTCCAGATGGAATTCTCTCAATTCAACTTGGAATTGGATGTTTTTCAGGTCGGCTTGGGCCGGTTAAGGTACCTGTAGGTTAAATAAACCAAAAGAAGAGCTAGAAAAACCCAAACGGGGTAGGAAATTGATACCTTTCCCCAGTGGAGTCGTCAATCTGTTGCGCCTATTTTGTCACCTAAATGAGAAAAACAGAGGTGCTTACAAGCTTAGTTGGGTTAGCTAAGCAAGACAGTTGTAAAGGAAAAGGGTTAGAGAAAGAAACATAAAGAACAACTAAGAAATAAAAGAACTAAACTATTGAGCATAAGGACATAAGAACGATAAACCAATAAGACTCATGTCACCAATGGCAAGGATTATATTAGTGAAAGAAAACACCAAGAAGAAAGAGGAATTTGGGTCCCTTCTTCCTCCAAGGGAGGGATCTTGGACCCCCACAACTAAGCTCTTCTTACAACTTTGAATGAAATGGTTAAATAATCCCAAGCTAATCAACTCAAGAGGTGAGATGCATTTCCCAATGAAATGGTGCTAGTATACTCTTGATGAGAATAGAGGATTCATCAGGAGAATAGCAGCAGCATAACATTTCTAATGAATTCCTTGAAAATCAAGTGCACCCATGGCTTTGTTTTATAGCACCACTTTGAGGTATTGTGCAACCAGCTTATAGTGTGAAAAAAGACTATTTAGGGCATTTTTAGGTCTTTGAACAACCACCCAGTCGGATCCAGCCGAGATTTGGGTGTCAAATCAACTTGGAAGTTGAACCAGAAGTGGGTGGGAGGCTGACCAATCTCATAAATGCGTCGTTCTCAAATGTGCGCGGATTTTAGCGACCACAATTGCACATCGTGCGCATGCGCGCTTTTCCTGCGTTTCTGGATTGTGCATGTGCGCGGGCGCCCTGTGTAGTCATAGTGCACCTTAATTTTATCACTGGTTGTATAGTTTTTGACCTTTTGGAAATTATTTTGTGGTAATTTTGTTCCATGGGTGACCTCATAACTGTTTGACAATGTTGGATTCTTGTAACCATTTGCGGACGAAATTTCAGTGATAACACCAACCATTGATACATATGGGTCATTTTGCGATTTCATGTATCGGGAAATTTGAATTCAAGGGGAGTGAAAACTCCTCAAATAAAAAATCACAAAATTTTATAGGGGATAGGCCCATGGTCACGGCCCACAGCCGCGTGGGGCAAGGAAAAAGGGGTTGCACAAAGGATCGAGGTGCTCGAGTTAGTCACAGAGAAATATTTGTGTGGTCTCGAGGTGCCCAATTTGACTCAAAGGATTCATGAGCTTGCCAAGAGAATTCATGGGTGTCAAGGCTCCATCTCGCTCTTGATGAAGCAGTTAATGAAAGCGAGGTGAGGTGCTTGAAACCTCGCCTCAACCCATAAATGGAAAGCATGAAGGATCCGACCATGGAAAATAGAGTTGTCAGCCCGTGGTACCCCTATGAGTGGTTTTTTCGACAAATCCCATGCTGAGTTAAGGTGGCGTCTGACAAAATAATACCTTCACAGTCTGACTGAGAAGATGCCATGCCCTGGAAGTTTGAGGACGCCTCTGTTGGGATAATTTTTTAGTATATGTATGGATTTATGTTATTTTGTAATGGTCGATGGTTGAGCTAGGCTCCTGATTTGTAAATTTTTAATGCACACTATGTTTCTCTCATTATGTATACGCATTTGAGACTTCTTGTTTAATGTAAGTCAGTCTCATTATGTCTCTCTGTAACAACTATGTTAGAACACTCGGACATGGATGATCCAATCGAGGGTAGTTATGTTTTTGTGATGTATGTTTGATCACAGTGACATTGAAACCAGTTTTAATTAGTTTCTTGTGTTCTATTTTCCCTCCGATGCTGAGAGCTCAGACATGGTTGATCTAATTGAGTTGTTGCGACTGTAGTGTAATGTATGTTTGATTGTAGTACTTTTATGGCATTTTTAGTTTCTTGAAGTTGTGAATTCAGGAGGATCTTGTATTTGAATCTTTTCCTCCTTAGGTTGTTGGAACACCGGATGTCCATAGTAGATCTCTCCACTCTCCTCAAGCTCTTCCCCCTACTCACCACTATACCAAATTTCTTGATTGAAGTTAGATCAAGACCTCACCTGCTTGTGCTTTCCAACCCAATTTTCTGAGTTAGAGCGATATGGTCTTGATTCTACATCCATAAGACCACCTTTAAATTTATTCATTGTGACATACGAACTAATGGGTATCAGGCTTACCTCTGTCGCAATCTAGGGGTGACTTCTGGTGCTAACAATGCCATTTGGTCTAACCAATGCCCCAACTACATTCCAATCATGTATGAACCATGTCTTTGACAAACAGTTTAGGAAGAATCTCTTGGTATTATTTCATGAATTTCTCATTTATAGAAAGATGTGGGAGGAGCACCTTCGGCATGTGGATTAGATATTGTCTATCATGGAGGAAAAATCATTGTATTTTAATGAGTCCAAGTGTGAATTTGGAATGATGGAGATTCTTTACTTGGGACACATCATCGGAGTTAAGGGGGTACAGGTACATCAAGAGAAGATTCAAGCCATAATGGAGTGGCCTACACCTAAAACCCTTACAGATCTGAGGGGATTTCTATGCATGTTCACTTACTACAGGAAGTTTGTCAAAGGGTTCTCTCATCTTTGTGCACCCTTGACCGATTTGACCAAGAAAGGAGCTTTCAAATGGAGTGAGGAGGCCCAATTTACATTCGACAATATGAAAAAGGTGATGAGCACATGACCAATATTAGCCCTACCAGATTTCGGCCAATCTTTCACCTTGGAGTGTGATGCCTCAGGAGAAGGTATTGGGATCGTACTGATGTAAAATAGGCACCCTCTTGACTATGAGATCTGAAAACTTAGGGGAATTGAGTTACTTTACTCCATATATGACAAAGAGATTCTAGTCATCATGCATGACCTGGCCAAATTCAGACAATACCTGGTAGGTGCACATTTTGTGGTGAAATTAGATCATAACAGTCTTAGTACTTATTGGAGAAGAAGGACTTAAATCAAAAGGCAGCAGAAATGGGTAAGCAGAATACAGGCCTATGATTTTGATATTGAATTCGTCAAAGGGAAGAACAATGTGGTGGGAGATGCATTGTCCATAAGACCATCCATTTATGACATGACATATGTGTCAGCCGATTGGAAGGACCAGTTGGTGATGGAATACTCAAGGAATCAGTTCTCTTTTAAAGTGATAGAAGGGAAAATACAGGACGATAACTTCAGGGTCATTGATGACATCATCTATTATAGGGGCCAAATCTTCTTGGTTCCTGAATTGGCCTTCAAGGCCAAAGTGTTGCAGGCATGTCATGACTCACCGATGGAAGGGCACCAAGGGATTGATAAGACATATAGGCAGGTGAGGTAGAGGTTCTCATGGAGGGGCCTCAAAGAAGATGTGATGAATCACGTCAAGGAGTGTACTACTTGTCAGGAGAATAAGGATGAGCACACTCACCCGATAGGACTTTTGCAACCCCTACCTATCCTAGAGAACAAATGGGAAATCGTATCCATGGACTTCATCACAGGGTTTCCCAAGGCGGAAGGAAAGGACTGTATTTTTGTAGTGGTGGATAGTTTGAAAAAGTTTTCACACTTCTTCACCATTGCTATAGACTTCAGTGCAACACAGGTGGTAGAATTATTCTTCAGGGAGATCTTCAGACTTCACAGTTTACCCAAGACCATTGTTAGTGATAGGGATAGCAGGTTCATGAGTACATTCTAGAAGGAGTTATTCAGGCTAGTTGGTACAGCCTTGAATCCTAGTACTAGCTATCATCGCAAGACAGAAGGGTAGCCCGAGATAGTCAACAAATGGGTGGAAGGCTATCTTAGGAATTATGTGGCTGGGCATCAGAAAGAGTGGTTCATATGGTTACATTTGCAGAAATACTTCTACAACACCACCCATCACATGTCCAGAGGTATGACCCCATTCAGGGAATTGTACATTTATGACCCACTATCCTTCGTAGATATTTCTTTTGGTGATAGCAGGGCCCCGATGGTACAGAATTGAGTACAACAGATTCAATATATCCTCAAGGAGATGAAGGATCATTTATATAGGGAACATAACCAGTAGAAGGTCCAAGCAAAAAAACATAGGGTTGAACGTACGTTTGAGGTTGGTGACTTAGTCTACCTGAGCCTCCAACCATTAAGGCAGGCTTCGATAAAAACAAGTGGAGAAGAGAAGCTCCAACCACGTTTCTTCGGGCCCTACAGGATCAGTAGGAAGGTAGGGGTCCTAGATTATGAGTTGGATCTCCCACAGGGTATTAGGATACATAATGTCTTCCACATGTTATGCCTGAAGAGGGCCATCGGTCAACACATCACTCCACTAGAAGTACTACCACCTCTAGATGAAGAGGGGAAGTTGGTTCTTGTACTAGAGGAGATATTGGAGGTTCGGGAGAAGAAGATATGTAAGAGAAGAATTAAATAATAGCTGATCAAATGGAAGTACTTTCCCATTGAGTATTCCACATGGGAGAATGAATAGGTGGTACGAGAAACAGTTTTGGAATTGCTTTAGGACAAGCAATTTCTAGAAGGGGAGACTATAATTTCCTCCAACTCTTGATGAATAGGTATTGAAAGACTAAGTGGTCTAGGAATCCCCACTATACCATAGTCTTATACAGCATGGGGAAAATTCAACCTAACTAATGTTATATTTTGAAGTTGACTTAGGAAAAAGGGAAAAAGAACAAAAAGTAACTCAATGAAGAATTAAAACGTTGGAGGTTGAGTTAGGGTTGAACCTAGGGGTTAAACTAACTCAACAAGGAAACAAAATGGAAGTATAAATGAAAGGATATGGCACACCTTTCACTTCATATTGGATATTTGGTATTTTCTTGTTGAGCTCTTGAGCACATAGTTTTGAGGGTTTTGAGTTTACAAACCCTAGAGAGAAACTCAGTGGTGAAATATTCCACTCACTTGTTCCAATATTGGTCTCGAGGATGAAATAATCCACCCACACCATTCTACACTCATCACAGGTTCCTCCATCGATTCAAGAGAGCAACAGGGTCATACTATTCAGGGATTTCCAGCAGGGGTGCACCATTTCTTGAGGAGAAGTTCGATCCAGCTTATTGGAAGAGCCTTGGGAGATTCTAGCATTTGGATTTTTCTTGCAGGACCTTGCTCATTAGTTTGGAGGTGTTTCTGAAGAGTTACTACAGTTGGATTTTCATCTACAGGTTGGGATAGTTTTGAAGGAAGGAGGTCATCTTGGTGATTCAGTAATTCTCATATCTAGAAGGCTCTATCTCATATCTATTCTTGAAACATATCCTAGGGGCTTATGGTGGCACGATCTATCATCCTAGAGAGTTTCAGGTGATTTGGAGACCTTATTCATCCAGGCTGAATTGTTGGCATTTCAGGGTTTCATGAGGGTAGTACTAGATTAGGGTTTTATCAGTTGGAGGAGAAGGATTCAATATTTGGGCTTCATACTTCAGGAGGGGGTTTCCCTTTCCCTAATCTATCTCTTGGTGGATTTTGGTAGCATTTGGAAGTCTTCTTCAATAGGTTTGAACCCTTGGTCTTCATATTCTCTCAGAAGGACGTGCCAGTAGCGTGAGGGTTAGGCTAAACTGTAGATTTTGTATTGGATCGTTCATCTTGCATTCAGCCTTTGGGTGGCTTATCTTGTATTTCTGTGAGCATTTTGTAGCATATCATATATTTATATTGGATCCATGTGAATTTATTCCATATCTTCTTCTATATTGTATCAGGTTATTAATTCTCATACTAAAAGGTTAGATCTGTGTTTTGTGATTCCATATCTTGTGTATTGATGAAGATATTGCATTGTGTTGAATAAATATTGATAAATGAAACTGAATAATTGAATAAACCCTAAGGCCAAAATATCAGTGGCCAAACCTGCAAACACAAACAAACAAACATTTGATTCATGGGTTATCTAGTGTCCCCAAGTGACAAAATTGGCTTAGGAACAATACATTGCAGTCCTCTAAATTATAGTTGGTGCTAGAAGATATTATGGGAGTTGTTGCTTCCATCTAGTGGGTGCTAGGGAAACCAGGGAGTTGGTTCTTCCAACTAGTTGGTGCTAGAGAAATCTAAGAGTTGGTGCTCTCTGCAAGTTTTAGCTTGCTATCAGAGGTTGTAGCCTCATATTTGAGTTGGATCTCAAAGACTGTGATGTACATGAAATTTGGAGCTTGATTGACATCCTAAGAAGAAGAGGTTTTCACCCTTTATGGGTTTCCTCATGAAAATCATTGTCTCTATGTATTCTATGTGATTGATCAAATATTGTATATCTATGCATGTTAAGTTATCAACAACACATT